>JANVCQ010000004.1:15042350-15058489 GCA_025531925.1 Erythroxylum plowmanianum
AGTGAATAGCGAGTGTTTAGTGATTGTTTCGATCGTAGCACTTCTTCACTGTGGGATATGCGTCGGAACGACCCACGAGCGTCCCGGTGCGTACCCTACGGTGAGGGGGCGCTACACTTCACCTCAGCATTTGTGTAACAAATTAGGAATGGGTAGCTTTGTTGGCCACAACCCATAAACACTTTACTTTAAGAATATAGGAATGCATCCATTTTATCCACAGTATATCCCTGCCCTCTAATAGTCCCAACAGCCTCTGTCCCATTACCATTTTATTACTAATTTTTTTCGACATAACTCCCAATCCCCCCTCATTACGAGGCATACACATCTCCACCCATTTCAATCTTGCTTTGCCTCCACTACCATGATTACCCTAAAGGAACTTCTATGATACTTTTTTCTTTAACCTTAATGAGCCCCTGCTTGGATAGAAAAATATGGGAGGTCCAATATACATGCCTTGCATTTACTACTGCTTTGATTAGCTGTAACTTGTCTCCAAAAGAAAGAGTCTTGTTTGCTCAAGCTCCTAATATTTTATGTATTTTTTTGATAGAGGAGCACAATCCTTAAAATACAATCATCTAGTTAAGAAAGGGTAGCACCAAATACATCATAGGAAGATTCTTCCTTTTCATACCTATTAAGTCAGCAATATTATCAGCTAGACGATTAGCACTAGCTAGCGAACACTACAAAGTGGCTTTTTTTGTAGTTTTACATCCAATCATAATAGGTATTTAAACTCTTTCAAAGTTTCAGCTACACCAACACTGATTTAGGATCAATAGTAAGAGATCAACCGCAAAACACAAACTGATTACAGAAATAATGCAATAAAAAGTAAGATAATGTTTTTACATACTTGGTATGGTATAATTTTATCATCATGACGAAACTAATCAAGGTTTTAATTTTTATCACTTAAAATTATTTGGTTAACTTTAAATTATATAAAATTCAAAATCATTGAGGACTTGAATGCTGATTGAGAAATAATTAAATGAACTAATTATAAACATTAACATTAGATTCCATGAATTACAAAAAAGACCGAAAATACTTTAAACAAACCAAATCTCAATATGGTGAAGTTCAGCTTATGTCAGGTTGGCTTGCGACACTAATCGTCCATACTTCTATTGATTCGGCGTGTAGTTGAGCAGCACCTACGTAATTGCATAGACTCATTCCTTTAAGTTCATAAACCTTTAAGTTCATAAACATATTTATTGACCAAAGTTGTATCATTGGCATTTAGATGTACAGGAATTGCCGGGTTGGGAAGGTGGGTAGGGGTCGAAATACGGAGCTTAGAGGGCATACCATACATGCAAACCCTGTATCTCTAGGAATCAACTCTGACGTACAGCTTCTTTAACGATTTTGACAGGGCCTAGTAGCTGCATAGGGTCTTAAATGGCCAAAAAAGAAAAATCAGAAAAGAGAGCAACAGAGCAGTGTGGCTGTGGTTGGGTTTCTTTCTTTTTCTACATGAACGAAAAGTAGTAAGCATTTAATCACATAGAACAGTGACACTGACATCTGAGAAAGAGGTAGGTCTAGAGCGTGAGCTTAATAGTAAGGCATATTGTATATGCAAATAAACCACGCCAAAACAACAGATTCATTGAAACACTAAAACCATTTCAAACCAATAATTGCAGGGCCTGAGGATAGGAACAGTGATATTTGCAAGGGTTGTGTATAGTGGTATTGTACCTATGGATCCTCTACTAGGTAGGCCTACCTCACTACTGTGGCCTGGGCACCAGAGTTCTCAGACCACCCGTCCCTGCCATGCCGCCCTATATTTCTACCATCTGTGACCCTAATCCCTCTCTTTCCTTATGATGTATTGGCACATCTACGTCTATAGCTATCTACTCTATGCATAGCTGGTTGCATGATACTTCTTTTATTTACTGTTCCACAAGATTGATTCTTCTTCTGTCTCTACTACTCTTTCTGTAGCTGTATAACCCTGCTTCTCAGTTCTCACCCTCCTAGGGTTTCCATCATTTTGCTTATATATATATATGTATATGGTTTCTCACCTTCTGTATCTCCTTTGCCTTTTACGCAATATAAGCTTTTTCTCTTCCTTCTGGTTTCCAGAACAAATTTGCACCCACCTCATAGCTTAGTTCATAAATTTGTCTTTTTTTCAGTTCTCTATGTGTTCTTAACTACGTTTCTGTCAACTGGAAGTAAATATTTGCTGAAAATTGCTTCCCATATCCTTCTTTTTAACAACTAATCGTTAAAGGTCATATGATTTTTTTCTCGTTCATATTCTTTGATGTAACTAAATCAATAGCGTTCTTCTTTGTTAGCACCTGGATTCTCTTGCCTCTTTCTCTCATCGCCCTAAAAGTTAGTGATTGCGGAGAGTGAATCGTCGTCCCAGATGGAGAAGTTCACAAGGGAAAAAGTGAAGCTGCCAGCGTGATCTAGCTTTGGCTAGACCGACACACATAGAAAGAGCTAACTTTAGCTAGGTCATGCTGTAGCAGCCTCACTTCTTCCTATTTGGGTACCTAAAGATTGATCCTTTGCATCGAAAGATGAAATAAAAGTGACTCAAAACATATGGGCTACTCTCTGTAAGTATATTCCTTGCTCTATCCCTCAGTTACGGTAATGTCTGGCATGCGTTTACCAACTTTTCGCTTTTATACTGCTTTTGCTTTTTGCTTTAGCATTCTTACATTTGTTGTCTTGACGACAGAGGCAAAATAAGGTCAAATTATCCATGCCTCTGTACCCTTGTTCTAACTAAAGCAAGACCTATGTTGACTTCAAGTGCAGATTCCTCGCTTAACTACGCTTCCACAGCCTGAATTTCCTTAGATTTGTTATCCTCGAATTGCTATGTTTTTAAAGATGTAAAAAACTGTAAGATTTGTGCCTTTTAGCTAACGGAATCCAGTCGCACAATGCATTGGAAGTACGAGAAATCTTTTTTTTTTGGGTAAGTTTGTTTTGGAATTTCAGTTTACCCTTCAAGGTTAAGCATATACTCATCTTAAAGCAACACATTGTTATTTGACACGTTATAATATATATGGAACGCAAAGATGGATAATTTGTAGTTGTCCCTCTTTTATGGCGTTTATCATTAGACCATAGCTAAAAGACATTGCCCATCTTAGCTTGTTCCTTCTCTTCAAAGGAAGAGATGAAAGAGGAAATTCAACTACAAACCGCGATTTTTCGGAATTGTAATAAGTTTTATGTGAAGGAACAGCGATGATTTTTCTTTTTGGAAACAAAAGTTAATTTTTATGATGCTTGTCAGCCAAATTATGTACCCTGTTTGTTGTTTAATGTTTAAAACCAAACACGGTTTACCTAATGAATTAGGGGAGATCTAGTATGATGCTCTGCAACTGCCTGGCTAAAGTTAAAAAGAAAGCAAATGAACAGGCTAGCTATATATGGTGAAACTTCAAATCAGAAGGCCAATATTGATGTTATGTTCCGCAACTGCCTGGCAAAAGTTAAATCCTTATCCCACTCAAGGAGCTTTTGTTGATTGTCGTTAACGCACACAGCAAGCATAGAATGCTTGAAATCTTCCTGTATTGACAGTGGAAAAAAAATTTGGAAGCCAAAGCAGTAGGCAGATGATTGTGCTATAATCTCATCTGTTTTTTATTGTTTATCCCGATATTTAATTTGACAATAATCTTTCCTCTCTGGAAATTATAGCTTCCATTAATGTGACGTGAATTCGTATAAAACATGGAAGGAGCCCGTGAATACGCAAATGTCTGCTGTCTGCACTATGCCGGGTGGAATCTTATTGTTGGAAGATGGAGTAGATATTGTATTCAATTGATTAATTTAGCAACGAATAGTTAATAGTAGTTCATGCTCCCTTTTCTATTCAAGCCAAATGTTATCATGTAGAGGAGGGAGAATACTCAAAATTTTCATTGTAAATTTGGATTTCCTGGCCTTTTGGATTGGATTTAAATGAACTAATACATGAAGTATTTTTAGGTGTACATAATATATGAGTTACAATGAATTTATTTAATTCAACTTAAATCTTAGAAATTATAAGTTGAATGTAGACCTAGACATGTATTTTTCTTGTACTGAATCACGTTTAATTAATTGTTTCACTAACATAATTGCTTTGTTTTTCAACGTTTCTCTTTAAATTTGATTCTTCTTTGTGACTTTGAACTGCGTGCATAGTTTTGTAAAACTTTCAAAGAAAGATCATCCTCTTTATTTTCAGCGCTATTTTATAAAATGAAATTTTGTAATTATGTGTTTACTCTTATAATGAAAGATGAGATTTTTTTTGTCCAATGCAAATTTGTTGTTCATGAAAATAGTATTAGTTTCATTTTGAGCCACACATGTAGGTCTTCAACAATCTTTTCAACCACATTGCATGAAGAAGCAGTCGTAGTCATAATGAGTTGTTGGTTCAAATTCCAAATAAAGGCAGTATACCCATTAATTGGATTGTTTCTTTATCTTGCTTTACTTCAATACCAAGATAATAGGACATAAGTTATATATCCATCACTACAAATTCTTTAATCAATTGTTTTTTTGAATTCGTCAAACATTAAATCATTAATATATATAGGCATCCAAGAAGAAAGTTTTCACCATCTTCAATATAAAGACTGTTCTAGTGGACATTTGATGATCTATGCTTTGAAAATATTTGTTAATACAGTTGCAACAAGTTCTCCAAGCTTGATTTTAGCCATATAATGTCTTCAACTTTATCACCTTATCTTGGTGTCTCTTCTCTATTTACTCTAATGGTTGTTAGATACACACCTCCTCCTCAACGTATCCATTCAAAAAGATACATTTGATATCCATTTGATAGATCTTCCACTTCTTTGATGTAGCCATGGGGATGATTAAACGAATTGTCTCCAATCAAGTCACGAGAGTAAACACTTCATTATAATCAACTCCATATTATTGACTATAGCCTTTAATAACAGGCCTTGCCTTTTAGCTTTCTATTTTTCCTTATCATTTCTAACCTTATATATCCATCTTTACACTAATCGCCTTTTGTCCTTTTAGAAGAGTAAAAAATTCTCACATGTCATTCTTTCGAATTATTTGGATTTCTTCATCCATTGCAAGTCTCCATTTCTTTTCTTGCATAATGGTTCAGAATTGACAAAGAGACAAAATAGCATTGTATTTTCTTTCATCTCTTTGGAATCACAAAGATCTCTTAGAAGAAGATTAATTTCTTGGTGAGTGTGTAACACCAATATCTTTATGATTTGGATTTTCTAGCATAGGAAATGAAATATTTTCTTTATTTTGAGAGACATCTCACTTCATTCACGAATTTTTTAAATCAAAATCAACATCTTTACTATTCACAATATTTTCATTAGTAGGATTAAATATCTTATAGCAGTTAGAATTTGAGTTATATCCAATGAAGACATATTTTTCACTTCTTTCATCTAACTTTGTTCTCATTTCTTTAAGAACACAAATATATGCAATGCTTCCAAAGACTTGCAAATGTGAAACATTAGACTTCTTACTACTCTTAAGCTTCTTGAGGTGTTATCCTACGAACATTATAAGTTAGACAAATATACAATGCAAATGACAGTTTCTGCTCAAATCTCCTTAGGTATATTTTTGCTTTTGAGCATGCTTTTTGTCATGTTGAGAATAAATCTATTTTATATTTTACGACTCTATTTTGTTGCTGAGAGTATGGAGCTATGAGAAAATGACAAATGCCAGTAGCTTCATAAATTTCGGTAAACTTCATGAAAACAAACTCTCCTGCTCTATCCGTTTTCAAAGCTTTGATGGCAAATCCACTCTCATTTTCAACTTGGGATTTGAATCTTTGGAAGACACTAAAAGCTTTATCCTTCCCTTTCAAAAAATAGACCCAAGTTTTTTGAGAAAAATTATCAACAAAGAGTAAGAAATATTTAACTTTACCATAAGAGGATCGCTTAATTGGGGCTTAGATATCAACATGAATTAGTTGAAGTAGCTTTTGATGGATCTTGAAGTGGACTCCTTTGAAAAGCCCTTTCTCACTTGCTTTTTTAAGAGACATCCTTCACATAATTGATCAAGTCGTGTGATGAGAGGCAATCTATCCACCATGTGCTCTTTTCAAAATAAATTTAATCTTTCAAAATTTAGATGACTAAATCTCATGTGCCAAAGTTAAGAGAAATTTTTGACACCTATCTTGGATGATTAACTTTAATATTGATCAAGAATATTCTAGTCTTTAACATAAGAATCCTTGTTATCAAATTATGTGATTTAGCTTTCAAAGTGCAATAAGCATATTTTAAGTGGATGTCATACCCATCCTCTAACAATTGTCACAAGCTTAAAATGTTGCTTTTTAGAGAAAGAACATAGTAAACATATGAAATAAGTCTATGGCTACCATTTTTTGTAAGGATAAGAAGCCTTTGATGGAAACTTTTGAATCATTGGCAAACAGTTTCTCCTTTTGCTTTTTATCAAGATCTATGAATAACTCCTTGTTTCTACTCATATGGTTGCTTGCACCCATTTCGAGATACTACTTGAATTCATTTTTGTCGCCTTTATTAACTAACAACAAGAATTGATCTACTTCTTATTCTTTTGTTTTTGCAAGATGAGCCTTTCCTTGGTTACTAGTAGAGCTCCAACATTCATAGGAATAATGACCATATTTATTAAAATTATGACATTGAATATTAAATTTGTTATACCTTCTTCTACCTCCTCTCCTATAGCCATAACTTTCATGATCTCTTGAGTTTTATGATTGTTGACTTTATTCTTCATTATAAACTGTATCTCTTCCTCTTCCTCTTCCTCTTCCTCTTCCTCTTCCATGACTACGATTATGACCACTATGAGATCTATCTTTTTCATAGCCTTGACTTCGACATCTTCCTCTTTCTTGTGAGCTAGAGGATGTTTGCTCTTTGTCTATCATCTTGGCTTGAAGTGCCAAAACTGAGACGCCTTCTTTTTCAATCTTTCTTCATAAGTTTGTAAAGATCTTTGAAATTCATCAGCAATCATGTCTTCCAAGTATTGGGATTGTTCAATAGTTACAACAAGAAGATCAAATTTTGAATCAAGAGTATGAATAATTTTCTCCACCACTCAAGCATCTTCTAATTATTCATAATATCTCCTTATTTGATTGATAGTTGTTAAGACTCTTGTATAATAATCATGAATGGATTTAGATTCCTTCATTTGTAAGGATTCAAATTCATCTTAAAGTTTGAAGACAACCTTTTCACCTTATCAACTCTTTTGTGAACATTTTAAAGAATCTCCCAAGCTTGTTTTGCCTTTATTGCGCTCGACATTTTCTCGAGCATTTCATCACTAATGCTACATGAATAATGCTAAGAGCATGTTGATCCATTTTATGATTCCTTTGCAATATGTTCCTTTGGGCTTCATTTAATGCTCCTTCATTTTCTATTTGCTGATTCTTCATATCCAATTGCTCTACGATCTCCTACGCATCTTCACAGTCAACAATTGCCTTCATATGAATACACTAATATTATCATAATTCTCTTTGCCTTCATATGAATACGCTAATATTATCATAATTGTTTTTGTGAGTTTGGGAATTGCACAATAGAGTTAGACATTTTTCAAACAACTGTGCTCTTGATACCACTTTATAGGAAAATAAAGAAATAAGTAGGGAAGAAAGAACACTCAAACTCTCTTTGTAAATTCACTTTATTTTGATTTCTTAGCTTCTTGACTTAGTTTCAAATGCACTAGTATATGAAATATTTATAGGCATACAACTCACCTCATAATATATGAGATACAATAAATTTATTTAATTCAACTTAACTCCTAAAATTATAAGTTCTTAAACGTTGAGATATATGCATAAAAAAATAAATAAACTAAGTAAATATATCAAAATTAATTAATTGCTTCATTTTCCAACACTCTGGAACTCTTCTTCAGACTGTTGTGCTTATCCACCTTTTTCCTTTGTGATGTGTCTGCATGCACCTATTGGTTACATGTCACACATCTACCAAACCAAAGGAATCAAACAATGGAGTAAATAGGGGTAAAGTTCTTGTTCTATTCGAAAGGTGACAATTGGCAGTCGTTATTTCAGATTTAGATAAAAGGGCACAAAATCATTCAAAATCGTTCACGAAATTTAACTTGAATTCCAACACATTAATTCAATTCGTTATTTATCGCTTAGATCCTAAATATGTTCCATGGCGACTTTACCATTTGACGGGAGGCATATCCGGAGTGTTTATGGGCATATCTTTAACGGCAAAATCATTAGTTAAATAGCTCGGCGGCAGCTCTATGGTCGGCAGCTCTATGGTTGCAGATTTCTACTAAAAAAGCTTTAGCACACCTCTTAAATTATATATGTAAGTGCCGGTAGGTGAGCTAAGATGCGAGAGAGCCAAGTTTCTGACAAATGGCATATGTACCTCATTGCAACTTTCATATTACAGATAAACCAAATACTCCACGCCACAACAAGAAACAAAGACACCTAAAAAGGGAATGAAGTAAGGTAGAGAGCAAAGAACCAAACATGGCATGGCCAAAGAGAGACACGTGAGCATCGACTGGTAACTAGGTTATGGGATTTCCTTATTCCATTTGCATCCATGGAAATGGGCCCCAAGCTATGCTGTAGTAGCACTCATTTTAAGGTTCATACAAACAACACCAAGAGAAAGGCAGAGTTAAAGTTGATAAAAAAGAAAAGCGTAAGGTTAACATCTAGAAGAACTCGCTATTTTTGTCTGCATGGTGGTGGCGTGGTCGTGATAATATTCATCTTTTGTCTTTGCTTTGGACCACAGCATGCAACCGCCCGTCTGCTGTTTCAATTTGTTCTTAGTGTATTGTTTTCTAGAAAAAAGCTTTTTACCTGTCTCTTATTACAATAATTATATGAGAAATTACCTTATCACACATTTATCCTTAGCCGCTATAAATATGTATGCTCTTCCTTCTCTCTTGTCCACCACTGAAACCAATTCAGTTTTGCGTCTCTCTGGATTATAAGTCCTGTGTGGATCGTGCACCAGTGGCAGTTGAAGCTGCCAGCATGATCTAAACTTTCCTCCTTTAAGGGAAAAGATCAGATCATGTGGTAGTTTCACCTGTTGATGGCTTCACGAAAGAAACCTACTTCTCATTATTTCAGTTCTACTTAACAGAATGCTTTTTGACGATGGTCTTCAGTCTTCAAAGATAGAAGGGTCGTGCTTCTTTCTTAATTTTCTTTTTGAATCCCTAATGTATAATGTGAAATTTTATTTCTGTTTATTACGCTGTAGTGCTTGACTAAGCTGG
Source organism: Erythroxylum plowmanianum (assembly GCA_025531925.1). Classification (NCBI taxonomy): domain Eukaryota; kingdom Viridiplantae; phylum Streptophyta; class Magnoliopsida; order Malpighiales; family Erythroxylaceae; genus Erythroxylum; species Erythroxylum plowmanianum. The sequence continues at coordinate 15,051,717 of JANVCQ010000004.1, forward strand.
TAAATGAACCGGACCAAGTGAGTTATATCTATTTATTACTTTGGATGATCATAAGCCTTTCCTTGTGGACTAATACATGCTGATGATCTCGATTCTCAATCCCTGTTTTGGTAATCAAGCCTTTTTATAACCCTCTGTACTATTTATCCTAATCGCTAATTGGCCACCTTAACTATTGCCCGTATACGGAAGTGTTGATCATCATGTACTGGTATACGTATTTTCTTAATTGCATTCTAAAGACGGTAGATCTCCTTAATATAATAATGATTTTAACTTTTCTTGTTTGTTCTTTGCATTCGTTTGCTTCCCCAAAGCTTTGCTACATAGTATCCGCGTTTCCATGTCAGTATGCAAATATAAATCGAAGTTATAATTGAGCTCGATGCACATCGATCGGCTGGGCCAAATTTATAACGAGTCCCTTCGCAGGACTTGTTTTACATATGAAAAGGTGAGGAATCTCAGGTTGTTTTAGAGGCCAAATTTGTCGTGCCTTAACCTTGTTGGTTCTTTCGAGATTCCCCTTATCCTCCATACATATTCTACTTTTTGTTGGCTCCAAATTTAATCTTAATTTAAAGTGGTAGTCTTTGCATAAGCTAACTGGAAGAGGAAAAGTTGCAATTAAATAGCCAAAAGAAGTGGAAAAGGAAAAGTGAAAAGAGTTGTCATTCTATCTAACCTCTACCTGTCTTTGTATAATGTATTCTCAAGGATTAGGATATCTTTATTTATTTATAGGAATTCTCAAAGTGCTTAAGAACATAACAAAGAATATTATTAACCTGCTTCCCGGAGGTTGAATAATGCTACAAAATTAATATGCACACATGCATGACTTGTCCTCCTAGAAATAGTGGTTTACAGATCAAGGTTGCTAAATCTGTGACATGTCTTTTGTTGGATTCTTTGTGTTCCTTCCCTTTGTTTGATTCCGTTCTGTTCATCCATGTCTTTTCTTTCTTCCACTTTTTTCGGAAGTGAAACAAGTCTCATCAGGACGTGATGTATATCAAAAACTCTTTCCACTACTTCTCTGCACCAAATGTGCTGTAAACACATAAGCCGGTTAAGCTCAACCATAATAACTACATTTAATATAATATTTGTGACCACTATGAAATTGGCCCCACCATTCATTTTCGAAGAAGACGAAGCTTGATCCCCTCGATCGTGGACAACACTTGCTAACGCTTGGTTGGACTGGGCTGATATCTTTGATTTTTTAAAAAAAATTTTAATATGTATGAATTCAAAATTTAAAAAAAAAAACAGATCTTCTGCAATTAATCAGGGAAATTGATCTGTTCAATGTGACTATGATATTAAGGAGATATCATTAGAAGATATTAGGAGTACAAAAATTATTACAAGTACAGAAATTACTGCTAACAAAATTGAGGCCATTAGAAGATAGTGACTATGATAAAATAATATTAAAAAAAGTATCCTAATATTTCTTTTGTAATGTTATAAATCATGACTTGTCAAAATGTATATATGCATATTCTATATAACACTATTAGTCAAAATGTATATATGCATATTCTATATAACACCATTAGTAACATAATTTAATTTTACTGAATTATTATATAAATAAAATATGTTAAAAGTGTATATTATCAAATTGTGAGGTGATAGCCGGTTATAATTGAAAAAAAGGAAATCTTAATTTTATAGAGTTGTATATATACATATTTATTGTGTTATAATTACCCTAAAAATTTTAGATGGCCTGTAGATTTGCGCATGTAATCAAGTACTAGGTTTTGTGCAATGAAACAGTTAAAACTATACTGAAAACATAGATAAAGTTTAAAGTCTTGTTTTAAGTCTTTACACCAAACTATAACTGTACTTTCAATCAAAAATCTCAACTTCGTGTTGCCGTTATTAACACATAAGTTGGATTGAATATTGATGGTTTTCTTGTGATTGCCCTAAGGCATATGAGGTCGGGCGACATCTAAAACGGGCCACCATAGGATTTCTCAGCCCATAAATATATCTTTGATAAGCAGTGGACGATTACTGGACCCAATGAAAATGACAGGTCTGTATGCCCAATTTTGTGACTCCATGAAGTGGTGAAATAAAGTTGTGACATGGGCAGTGAAAGTAAATCCCAGGTGTATTTACATCAATGAGACTTTTAATCCCACCGAAAGCAATAATCCTATTTATGAGAAAGATACTTGTATGTATTAAGACCCTACGAAAATAAAGAGCTGATTTATTACCTGTTAATTTTCAAATACAAATAGATTCGAAGTATCCATGTAGATTTACAAAGTACAATATTAAAGTCAATCACAATCAAGACCGATTGATTCGATGGTAACTTGAATTGAATCAATATACATTTCAAATTAATTACATAAAATTCACTAATAATATTCTTGCAGATACCTTAACACGTGAATGGAAGCAGCTATAGCAAGCCTTAAGGACCCCTTTGGCAAAAAAGAAGTCAAATTAGTAACTCTGCGGCAACAAGTAAGTACTATCACAAATGAAATTAATCAATTAAGATGTACCATTACTCTATTAGAGAAACAATAATCTTCTGTTGACTCCATTCCTATTATTGAACCTATCATCCCTCTACAAATTACTCAAAACTCCATTTCATCTTCTCCTTAACACAACCTTGCAACTACTTCACAAAAGAAACAAGATCATAAGGAAGAAAAAATTTATGTTATCTTTAATGAACCTATGATCGGAATTTATGATGAATGGCATAAAGCTGCTCTTCATATTAATAATAAACCTGCAATTATTAATCAAAGTTATCCAACCCGAACTGAAGCAGAAAAAGCCCCTGCTGAATTTAAGGAACCATCTTTTCAACCACAATACAAGCAAGCACTTGAAAAACAACCATCCAATTCTACCATGAAATTCTTAGGAAAACCCATCAACCTTGATAAAATCAATACAATTCCTACTTGAGCAATAAAAGAGGAAATGAAGAAAATTACCTCTGAAGGTTTTTATGATTGTTTCCAAGCATTCAATGAATAGACTGAAGCCCAAAATTGTTTTAATATTATCCATAAAACCATGGATGCTACGGCCCAAAAGCAATCATTTTTCCTAATTCAGATCCTTTAACTACTTACCCCTTCTTCCAGAGTGGACTTATCGATACTATCGATCTTACAAATGTACATACCATTTCAGAATTTCCTGCTGGATTTATTCTAGCTATAAAAAAATTATAAAGAATGGTTTGCAAAAGACAGTGAAATATTCATCAAAGTATTTATTACTTACCCAATTTTTAAACAAGCGGACAATCCAAAGGATACAGAAGTACTATTATCTAGAATTGCTTATGTCTAACTAGGCATTAGCAATGGAATGTACCCACCAATTGATACACCTCCAAGTATCAATCAATTTCATCTCAACTATATTGAAGGAGTTTATTAGCAATATTTAAAAATCAATCCAAAATCTTTGATCAAGATCAATTATCGAGGACTTCAGATCAGAAAGGATATAACATCTTATAAACAAGAAATAGAAAATGAAGAAAGAAAAAATGCACTTTGGCATTTCAATAAAATAAGTATATGCAATGTTTGTTATCTCGAAGAATATATTTATGAATTTAAAAAATATTTTTTATAAATTAACTTGTCCTAAACAAGAAATGCATATCCAAATATTTATTCAAAAATTATATTATCCAATAAATCGAACTATAGAAGAAATATTTTTAATTAAACAAAATGCTAATTTAGTTGCTTATAATTTAGGCGGTGCAATTTCTATTACTAAAGAAGTAATATCTCAAAAATGTTAAAATTAAATAAAAAATTAAGATAAACTCAACTATGTTGTTCTAAATATTTAGAAGTACCACAACAATATGGATGTGATTTTACTTATAAAAAACATCGAAAAACTCATTTTAAACACCCAAAATTCAAAAACTATAGATGGAAACGATATCCAAAAAATAAATATAAATCCCTATTTAGACCTTATAAATTTTTTTAAAAAAACATGCTTATCGAAAATAGAAATCTAGAAAGAATTATTTTCCACAAAATTAAAAGCAATGTAGATGTTGGTTAGGTAAAGAAGAAGGTCATTATGCAAATCAATATCCAAATCAAAATCAAAATAAATTCAAAGAAAAAATCAATATTTTAAATTCAGCCTTACAGTATAAATTAGAACCAATAGAACCTGATTATGAAACAGACTCAACAACTTCTTCATTATATCAATATGAACTTCAAAGCTCAGAATCAACAAATGAATCCGAATACAAACTTTATTCAAGTGATTATTCAGAATAAAAAAGTAATGCATATATAGATATAGGAGCTAACATCTACATAACTACTAAAGCATTATTAACTAATTGGAAAAAAATTAAACAAACCTTTACAAATTAGAATAGCTGATTGTACATTTGGTATGTAAGTTATTATAATAACATTGTTATAAAAAATTATACATTTACAGTACCATCAATATGCCAACAAGAATCAGGTTTTCCTTTTTATCTTAGGAAACAATTTTTTGAAATTGTATAACCCATTCTGTCAATATTTACATTATATAAGTTTAAAAACTCCAAAAACCAATTCATTAAATAAAAAATCTATCATTTTAAAAATTCCTATTTATCATACAAGTTATTACCAAACTCTAAAACATATAACTTAAAAACTTGATCAATTACAATTTTTCTTCAAAATAATCTCACCTTACAAAAATTGAGACATTAATTAATAACGTATGTGGTGAAAATCCATTAGATCCGTTAAAAATACTAAAAATCAATTAATAGAAATCAAGTTAAAAAGATCCCTTAAAGGAAGTGAATATTAAAAATAATATACCATATACTCAACAAGATGTTCAAGAATTTATTACAGAATGTTCTAAATTATAAAAAAAACAATTATTTTTCCCCAAGTAAACATTCAGCCCTTGCTTTTTTGTCAACAATTATTCTGAGAAAAAAAAATGGGAAAATGACGAATGGTAATTAATTATAAAGAATTAAATAATGCAACAATAGGAGATGCTTATAAATTACCTCGAAAAGATTACATCTTTAACAAACTAAAAAGACATATTTGGTTTACAACTTTAGATGCCAAATTTGGATATTGGCAATTAAGGTTACATGAAAATACCAAACCACTAACTACTTTTATATGTTCACTACAAAAACATTATCAGTGGAATGTATTACCATTTAGACTCAAACAAGCCCCTAGAATTTACCAAAGATTTACGGATAACAATTTAGAAGGATTAGAAGAATTTTCTTTAGCATACATAGATGCTATAATTATCTTTACAAATAAAACTAAAGACGACCATTTACAAAAAGTTAAACAAGTATTATTAAATTGCAAAAACAATGGATTAATATTAAGTAAAATTACATCCTATTATCCTTGAAAAATTATACCAATTTTTTGAAAAATTAAAAAATGTAACCGAAGTTCAAAGGTTTTTAGGATTATTGAATTATATATCAGATCAAGGCTTTTTGAAAAATTTAGCACAAGTTAGAAAACAATTACAAATCAAATGTAGCACATCAATGATCTTAGACTGAGGAAGATACAAAAGCAGTTCAACTATTAAAATCACTTTGTACAAAATTACTATCATTATATAATTATCATAACAAAGATAAATTGATTGTGCAAATTGATTCAAGCACAGATACATGGGCAGGTTGTTTTTTGGCACAACCACCCAACTCAAGGAATTATTTGTTAGGTAAATACATCAATGGGACTTTTACTCCCACTGAAAGCAATTATCCTATTCATGAGAAAGAAACACTTGCATCTATTAAGACTCTACGAAAATGGAGAGTTGATTTATTACCTGTTGAATTCTAAATACAAATAGATTCGAAGTCTCTATGTGGATTTACAAAGTACAATATTAAAGCCAGTCCTAATCAAGGTCGATTGATTAGATGGCAACTTGAATTGAATCAATATACATTTCAAATTAATTACATAACATCCACTAATAATACCCTTGCAAATATCTTAACACGAGAATAGAAGCAGCTATAGCAAGCCTTAAGGACTCCCTCAGCTATAGCAAGCCTTAAGGACTCCCTTAGTAAAAAGGAAGCCAAATTAGTAACTCTGCAGCAGTAAGTAAGTACTGTCATAAAAGAAAGTAATCAATTAAGATCTACAATTACTCTATTAGAAAAACAACAATCTTCTGTGGATGCCACTCCTATTATCCAACCTATCATCCCTCAACAAATTACTCAAATCTCCATTTCATCCTCTCCTGAACGCAACCTTTCAACTACTTCATAAAAGAAACAAGATCATAAAGAAGAAAAAGTTTATGTTATCTTTAATGGACCTATGGCTGGAATTTATGATGAAAGGCATAAAGCTACTCTTCATATTAATAATAAACCTACAATTATTCAACGAAGTTATCCAACCTGAATTGAAGCAAAAAGATCCTTGCTGAATTTAAAGAACCATCTATTCGACCACAATATAAGCAAGCACTTGAAAAATAACCATCCAATTCTACAATGAGATCCTTAGGAAAAGCCATCAACCTGTTAACGATCTAGAAGGAGGGTTGAATAGATTTTTAAAGCTTTTCGTAAAATTCTACAATAAAATCAGAAGATAATTCACACAAAATAATTTAAACAAATTTAAATGCAAAGAGTAGGGAAGAAGAGCAAACACTATTTTTATAGAGGTTCGGTGCTAAGACCTACGTCCTCTACCTAA
>JANVCQ010000004.1:15124548-15141309 GCA_025531925.1 Erythroxylum plowmanianum
CGCCACCCTCGCAGGGCACGGACTCGGATATCACCATCGATGTCGGGTTCGGATCATGCGGGAGTGGGGTGTTACAATATTAGACTAACACATACATATTGGTCTTACTGTCTTTTGTTTTATGTGACCTTTATGACATATACATCCTTACTTTGCTTTGATTTTCTATTCAAGACCACATTTTTATCACATGCATTTTTATGAAAATGATTAGGCATTCTTTGTTATTACGAGCTACATTAGCCAAATAACCTACCCAATTATATGAATTTTCATTTGCTAGCCCCTTTGAGCTTTATTAGCCTTTTCTTTTGTATAAACCACATTACATGAATCTAACCAAACTAAGCCTTAAAGCTAGTAGAGCATTTGTTAATTCTTGATGAATCTAATTGTACAAAAGCCTAAGTGTGGGGTTATGCATATGTTTGTTAATATGCCATATTATGAATCCCATGTTGATATAGCTTCTATCACTATTACATTTGAAAAAAAAAAGAAAAAAAGAAAGAAAAGTAAAGTAAAAAAAGAAAAAGAAAAAAGCGAGTTTGAATAAAAGTATCAAGGAGGAAATACAATTGTTATGAAAAGTTGTTAATTATTAGTTTATCTTCCTTAAGTTATATTGATTGGGTGTCTGAATATATTGCATATAAGTCGAATGTTGTTCTAGATAGAGCAAAATTTTTTGTGTTATGTTCATATGGCTTACTGTCTGAGAGCTTAATTAAGTTGTGAAACATAATTGTTGCATTCTTCATGGCTAACAGTATCCAGTTTTGAATGAATGTTAACTTATGAGCTTGATATCTCGTTGAGTGTTACTTTTGCTTTACTAACTTGATGGATTTTATGCTACTTCACCCAAAATACATCTCACTTACCCTTACCTACATTACAACCCTAGAAAAGTCCTTTGATTCATGATTGTGCATGTGGCTTTTAGTTGTGGAGAAATGAAATGATATGCAAGGTTATGGAATGTTGTGATTATAAACGATATTTGAGCGTACCCATAGAAATATCTTGTTTAAACACTTTCTGTCCAAGTCTACCTTTAGATTACTTAGTTTCTAAGGGTGGTGAATGTTGATTGATCATGAGTAAAAGCTTTGAATGTTGAGCTATTGCTATAAGTTTTGAAAGTCATTCATCTTTACTTATGGTTATCTATTCTTAGGAAATACAGAAAATGAGTAAAAGTTTTGGATTGTGATTTTGATTTTGACAATTTGCCCGAGCACGATCAAAAGCCAAGTGTGAGGGAACTTGATATGTGTTTAAACGTTGATTCATTTCATATACTACCCCTAGTGATTAATGTCTTATAAATGCTTAGGATACTCAATTTAGCCCATATTTGATTTTAGGTACATTTCAGAAGCAAAAAAGCTAAAGTGAGTCAAAAGCACTACATTTGAGTCAATTTTTTGAAGATTCACAATCCTTTGTCTTCTTGGAGCAATAAGAAGAAGATTAAAAACAAAAGAAAACAATTAAATGCCAAGAAAGATAAGATATATGTTGGAAATACAAATAAGAAGAAGATTAGAGTAAGAAGAAGACAAGAAATTGAAAAGAAATGAAGAATGAAGCATTAAAGTAAGGAGTATGAGGTAAACTCCTTATTTGAAGATATTGAGGTTGATAAGCTCGAAATTGTGTTATGAGATAGTAAAATTTGAACTCTAAGGAAGTTGAATGGTTTTTATATGAATAGGATATTATGTTAATGTTTTATGATATGATCTTAAATGATTGATTTGCTTCCAAAGGTTCAATAAATAGTTCACTACTGATTATGGATTTGAAATTTGAAAGTTAAAGAGTCCATATGAGGCATAAGAAATACAAGAAAAAAATTTGATTGAGTTTTGTTTATAATTATATATAATGAGAAATGGAATGTTTATCATTCAGAAGTATACAAGAACAATATTTTATGGGGAATCCCAATCAAGGTTTCATTTGTAGTAATCTAAGTAAATGTGAATCTTGATAGTGTTAAATGTATGGTTTGATGTATGATTAAGTTAGCAAAGTTGTGAATAAATTGATTATTAGTGACAAAGTGAAAGCAATGATTTAGAAAAAGGAATTTCATATGAAGATAAGTTGCAAATTCTAAAAACATTTTATCGAGAGGTAACGCTACGTTGATGTTAGGTCAGGAATTGTGTGTACTAGTCATGGCTGAACTTAATAAAGAAATTTAAGATTATATCAGTCTCCAGTGTATGCTATGCATTTAGGAATAGAAAGAGGCATCATAATTTGAAAGTGCATTATGATCTATAACGTATGAAGAAGGTGATAGGAAGGTATATGTTTAAATGCTTGTGAAATCAATAAGTTTAGGCTTGCCAATATCATCATGGAAAGGAATATTTTTCTTAGACAATGTGACGAGTTAAGCCCACGATATGTTGGTCCCTATGAAGCGATTGACATAATGGAAGCATAAAAAGTGGATGGGAAGTCAATATCTGTATTTTTTTAGATTACTAAGTTTTTTTTAAAATTTTGAGGACAACATTTTTATTAGGGGAGAATTTGCAATATGTTATTTCGATTATGGCGCTGAATAATATGTTGTACATGCATTTTGTAGTGTATACTCTATTTATGGTATACTATAGTAGTTTAAGCATTTAAATGTATTACTAAGGTCATAACAGAGATCACGGATAGATCAGAGATAGTTCTGGACTCGATTGAAAATTTCTCAAAAATTGTCGAAAACTCCAAAAAGTTACAAAATTAGTCCGAACAAGCTTTAAAATCCCTAAAATGTGCTTTAAGGATTTAAGTGACACTTTTAAATGGAATCTAGATGATTTTGATGAATAGTATTTGTAGATGAACAATGAATCTGAGTGAATAGTATTTTCACTTGAATAGTAATTTTGGGGACCTAACTCTGAAAGTTTGAAAAATACCAGTAATAGGTATTAAAGTCTAATGATGCTAAAATGGATCGAAAATAAGCCCAATGGGATGAATTTTGGGAGTTCTAAAAATTTAGTGTTTAAATGCCCTTTTTAGAAAATAATGGGTATTGAGGATTTTAAACCTATTAAAAAAATCTTAAAGCATCCAATCAATAAGGATTGAGCCTAATTCAAGTATTTTATGGTCAATTTGATGATAAGTGGGCTATGGAATATTTTTGAAATTTAATTTAGTTAGTTGGTGAATTAAATGCATCAAACAGCAAGGTTCTGCTATGGCTATAGAGGAATGATCCAAAACATTTTTCATGCTCTTCTACCTTCAATCAAGCATCCAATAAAGTTCCATAACCATTCAAGTGAAGAAGAAGAAGAAGGAAATGGGTTGGTAAGTTTACTAATCTTTTTGAAAATTTTGATTTGTAGGATTATCAGTTAGATTTGTTTTTGATGGTGTAAATTCCACCTTTAGATGAGATATCAAGGTTTTATTGCATTGGAAAAAATTGGGGAATAAAATCAAGTGAATCTAGTGTATCGAACCTTGGTCAAAGGTGAGATATATTGCTTAAAGTGTTTTATTTTGTCATTTTATGATTTAAGATTAATGAATGGCATTGGGAAATTAGTTTAGTGATGAAAGAATGAAAGAAAAACCATGGAAATGATTGGATGAGTTTTTGGCCATGGCTATGGTTGTTAATATGATATGATCCAAAATCCTATTTTGATATTTTATGATATTTATAGCATGATTTTAATGCTAATGAAGTAAAGAAATGAAAAGGAATTGATTTGGAATTGGTTTTGATTGAAAGTTTGTTTCAGGTGCATCATTTTGTAAAAATTTGTTAATGAAATTTTATGGCTTAAATGGGTGCATTAAAATGTCATAGAAGTGAATCTAGATTGGTTTTTAAGTGTTAAAAATCAAATGGAATTAAATTGGAAGAGTTTAATGTACAATATGTTAAGTTTAGCCTTAAGGACAATTTTAGTATAAAAATATGGCTATGAAGTAAAAACATGTGAATGTGATTAAGGATGTTCATTAAGTTTATTTTGGGTATTGGAATTATTAAATAAAGTGTTATGTTATTATTTGGAGAAAATTTAGTATATGGGTTGCATGTGGAAAGCAATAAAGTCGGCATGGTTATATTTAATTGGAAAATATATTAAGGAGTTAAATGTATTGGCATTAGGTTTTCGAATCGAAAAATAAAGTCAACTAAAGGGTTTTGAATTGGTGAAAAGGAAACTAACTAGTTGTGAGTGTACTCAACATAAATAAGTGCACTCAACAAAACTGTTGAATGTCGGATCAAGGTCAGATGGTAAAAGTGAATGAGAATGCGATAGTGAATATGACTGTGTAATATTGAGCACTTTTGATTGACTCAGTATATGTGATGCATTTCATTACATGAATGCTTGAACAGATAATGGTAATTGTGACCTAAGGAGCCACCGAATGTGATTAAAAGTCAAAGGCTTGCTATGTATTGTATTTCCAACAAATAAGGGATAGTTATCAATGAGACCGGTATCCACAATGGATACGGGAAAGTTATAGGCTCTTGATTATAACAATGTAATAATTAGAAATGAGTCTCATGAGCATTGCATATACATTTAATATGTATGTTTGAATGATTGAAATGTATTGTTGCATTGTGTTGAATGAGAACATGAAAATTGTGAAGAAAGTGTTATGTGATGCTACATGATGATAAGTGAAATAATGTGAATTTTGTGATTGTATGTGTTGACGTGTTATATGATTTGAGTGAATCATCGAGGATGGTTAACTCACTAAGTTTGCAAAACTCATCAAAATTGCAATGTTGACATTTCAAGTTCGAGAGAGATGATATAGCTTCTAAGTCAAATTAGAAGAGAGCTAGCACTGATTTTGGATAGAAGACATGGATCAAAAGTCAGTTAGTTGAGACTGAAGGACTTAGATAAAAGTTTTGTATAATTCTTGATGTATGTAGCGTGTTATATGTACAGAGATGTAATCTATGATTAGTTTTGATAATGTACACACATGGATGTTTTGTAAAGCTATAATGTACATATTCGGTTTTATGAAATGAAATGAGGAAATTTTGAGTTTTAAAATATTGTGATATTTACGTTTTTAATGATGACGCCATGATTAAGTTAGAGACGTGACTGTTCTAGCATGCCACTACTATAGTTTATGTGCTGGAATGTCCTAAGGATATTCTGGTATATACTTTATGGTAATAGGGTCCTGCAATTCTTGGTATCAGAGCATGGTTGGCATCCATAAAGATATATAGGAATATTAAACATGATATATAGTGAGAAATGTGGATAGTAATTGAAGTTATTGTCTATTATAGGTCATCTGCCATAGATGATCAAGTGGGACAATCACTGAACTAGAATTAGTGGGAGCCAGTAGAGGGTCTTCTGTATCTCGACCTGAGAGAATGCCTCCAAGAATTCCTAAGAGAAGGAAAAGGAGGTATGATAAACTACGAAAGAAGGGGGCTGTGGACTTCTACGGAAGTACAGATCCTACAGAGGCTGAGGGATGGCTAAAGAGAATGGAGAGGATTTTTGATCAGATGGACTGCGATCCAGACGAAAAGTTCGACTACACAGTTTTCTTACTGCAAGGCCCAGCTTATCAATAGTGGAAATCTGTTCCAAGAAGTACCACTAAGCCTTGTAACTTGAAGTGGGAAGACTTTTTGAATGTCTTCAGGGAGAATTACATGCCCAAGATCTACTTGGATAGAAAGATGAAGGAATTTCTAGATCTGAAGTAGAACAATGTATCAGTGGCTAAATATGTGATCAAGTTTAATAAACTGACGGGATATGCTACTGCTTTGATTCCTATTGAGAAAGACAACTGTAGGAGATTTGAAGATGAGTTGAACATGGAGATTAGGATAAGGCTGGCAATCACCAACTTGAGCAGTTTCACTGAGTTGAGAGTTGCCTCGATCAAAATTAAGCAACTATTGAGAAAGGGACAAACAGAGTATGGGCAAGGGTCTAGAATGAAGAAGCCCGATGAATTTCAGGGTAGTTCTAGTAGAAGGTTTAGAAAATGCCAAAACAGATCTTTTCAACCACTGGCTAGATCAAGATAGTCAGGGTCTAGACAGAGAGGTAGTTTCATATAATCTGGTAGTAGAAGAGGTGCAGTAGCGAGTCAATTACCAAACTATGAGCATTATAGGAAGAAGCACAATGGTGAGTGCTAGAAATTGACTGAAACTTGCCTTAGATGCGGCTCTTTTGATCATCAGATCAAAGATTATTCTGTTATGTATGGAACATAGTCTGGAAGGAGTGGAGGAGTGGTAACTAAGACAACTGTCCAACAAAGTGCGCTAGTAGGTCTAGACAGAGAGGTCGTGGTAGAGGCAGGATGAGCTTTGGGAGTCCTACTGTCAAGACTGAGGCACGAAGCAACCAACCACAGTCTCAGGCCTAAGTGTACGTGGTGACTAGACAGGAGGCTCAAGATTTTCCAGATGTTGTTGTAGGTGTGTTGCTTATTTTTACTTATAAAGCTTTTGCATTGCTAGATCCTAGATCCATACATTCTTTTATCGTACTGCATCTGGCATCTAGGTTGCATTGTGATAGAGAACTGTTGGAACATGGATTAACGATGAATACATTGATAGCTAGTATTACAATAATAGGAGAAGTCTACAAGAGGTGCCTGATTTGAATTGATCAGGCAGAATTGGAGTTAGACTTGATTGTACTATAGTTAAGGGAGATAGATATAATCCTAGGCATGGATTGGCTCACTGCTCATAGAGCTATCATGAGCTGCTATACTAAAGAGGTGCTATTAGAATCTCCTGATCAACTGAAAGCAATTTTTCGAGGTATTAGTCAAGCAGTGCCAACTAGACTGATCTCATTTGTGAGTGCATTAAGGTTGATGCAAGGGGATGTGAGGCTTATTTGGCCCACATCATCGATACTCAAAATGAGCAAAATGTGCAAGACATTCCTATGGTTAGGGAATTCCTGGATATGTTTCCTGCTGAGTTATCTAGTTTACCTCTAGATTGGGAAACAGAGTTCACAATTGATATAGTTCCAGGTGCTGCTCCTATATCTATTCCTTCATATAGGATGGTACCTATGGAACTTAAGGAATTGAAGGCTCAATTACAGGAGTTGCTGGAAAAGGGTTTCATTAGACTCCATGTATCAACACGGGGAGGTCCAGTCTTATTTGTGAAGAAGAAAGATGAAACTTTGAGACTAAGCATTGATTATAGGCAACTGAATAGGCTAACAGTGAAGAACAAGTACCCGTTGCCTAGAATTGATGATTTGCTTGATCAATTGTAGGGAGTTCAGGTGTTCACTAAGTTGGACTTGAGATCTAGGTACTATCAATTGAAGATAGCAGAGGCTGATGTACTGAAAAGTGCGTTCAGGAGTAGGTATAGGCACTTTGAGTTTTTGTAATGCCGTTTGGGTTAACTAATGCCTTAGCTGTATTTATGGCTTTGATGAATAAGGTGTTTTAGCCCTTCCTAGATCGTTTTGTAATTGTGTTTATCAATGACATCTTAGTATACTCAAAGAGTAGAGAAAAGTACGCTAAGCATTTGAGAGTAATCTTACAAATTATGAGGGAGAAACAACTATATGCCAAATTCAATAAATGTGAGTTTTAGTTTAATCAAGTAGCGTTTTTAGGTCACACAGTGACTGGACAAGGCATACAAGTGGATCCTAAGAAGATAGAGGCAGTAATGAAGTGGGAGGCTTTGAAGAATGTAACAAAAATCTAGAGTTTCCTAGGATTAACATAATATTATTGGAGGTTTGTCGAGGGGTTTTCATTGATCTCAGCCCCTCTAACTAAACTTCTAAGAAAGAATGTAGTTTACAGATGGAATGATGAATGTCAGAAGAGTTTTGAGGAGTTAAAGCATTGGTTGACTATAGCACCGATGATATATTCCGTCAGGAACTGAAGGATATATAATATACAGTGATGCTTCACATCAAGGATTGGGATGTGTGTTATTGCAGCATGGCAAGGTGATAGCCTATCCATCGAGATAATTAAGGTATCACGAGATTTGTAACACCCCACTCCCGCATGACCCGAACCCGACATCGATGGTGATATCCGAGTCCGTGCCCTGCGAGGGTGGCGTGCTACATCACTCAGTCAAAACTTAGTATCAATTTTTTTTACAAGATTAATTATTTGGTATATTATTTAGAGCTTACTGTAGTTGTTTTTGGTTTAAAGATATGGAGACACTATCTGTATGGAAAGACATTCCAGATATACACTGATCATAAGAGTTTAAGGTATCTTTTAAGTTAGAAGGAATTAAATACAAACAAAGGAGATGGATAGAGTTGTTGAACGATTATGACTATACTATTGAGCATCATCCAGGAAAAGCTAATGTGGTGGCTGATGCACTGAGTAGAAAGTTAAATGATAGTATAGCTCAGATTCAGTTATAGAAGTTACCAAGCTTAATTCAATTGAGAGCTCTAAATGTGGAGTTGAATCTAAAGCAAAATGAGGCATAGATTGCTACATTGAAACTGAGGGTGATGTTACATGATAGAATCAGAAAGGTACAGAATAAAGATCCCGATATGGTGAAGCTTATTAAGAAATTGAAGATGAAAAAGGATTATGAGTTTGAACTGAGAGACGAGACATTGTGGCTAAAAAAAGGTTGTGTGTGCCTAATGTGGATCAATTGAGGAAGGAAATTTTAGAGTAAGCTCATAGCCACTTATGCTATGAATCATGGTACCACCAAGATGTATAACACGTTGAAGCAACATTTCTGGTGGCCTGGGATGAAGAAGTAGGTAGCAGAGTATGCTTTTAAGTGTTTACATGTCAACAGATTAAGGCTAAGCATCAGGCTCCGATTGGGAAGCTACATTCATTACCTATTTTGGAGTGGAAATGGGAACGAATTACCATAGATTTCATTATAAGATTGCCAAAGACTTTAAGGCAAAACGACTCTATGTGGGTTATGATGGACCAATTGACTAGGTCGGCCTATTTCTTACCAGTGAGAGAGAATAACTCACTAGACCAGTTAGCTCGGAGCTATGTAAATGAGGTGGTTAGACTACATAGGGTTCCGGTGTCCATTGTATCGGATAGGGATCCCAGATTTACTTCAAGATTGTAGAAGAGCTTATAGTCAGCTATGGGTACAAAGTTAAACTTCAGTACTGCATTTCATCCTCAAACAGATGGACAGAGTTAAAGGACAATCAAAACTGTTGAGGATATGCTCAGGGCATGTGTATTGGAGTTTCAAGGAGCATGAGATCAGTATATAGCATTGATTGAATTTACTTACAATAACCATTATCACAATAGTATCAAAATGGCGCCGTATGAGGCATTGTGTGGTAGGAAATGTTGATTGCCTCTATATTGGGATGAAGAGGGCTTGAGAATAGTTGAAGGCCCAGAATTGATACAAGATACTACAATCAAGGTGAAACTTATCCGAAGTCGAATTAAAGTAGCTCAAGATAGACAGAAGAGCTATATGGACCAGCATCGAAGGGATATGGAATACAGTGTAGGAGACAGAGTGCTTCTGAAAGTATCGCCTTAGTGAGGAGTGCTAAGGTTCGATAAAAAGGGCAAGCTAAGCCTTAGGGTACATTGGTCCTTATGAAATCATTGAGAGGATAGGACCATTATCATACAAGTTAGCTTTACCAAATGAGATGTCCCAGCTACACAATGTATTTCATGTGAGTATACTCAGAAGATACTGATCTGATCCAATGCATGTGTTACCTGCTCAAGAGATTAAAGTTGTTAGTAATTTAAGTTATTTGAGGGGTCGATTAAGAAAATGGAATATCAAACAAAACACTTGAGAAATTGAATAATTTCATTGGTGAAAGTCCTTTGGAAGAATCACTCGAGTAAGGAAGCAACTTGGAAAACAGAGGAGAACATGAGGAGACAATATCCCCACCTATTCGAACAATCAGGTAAGAATTTCATGGACAAAGTTTCTTAAGGAGAGGAGAATTGTAACATCCCATTATCCCATGTTAAGGGTCAGAAACCAAGAATAGTGTACTTGGGAGTTTATTGAGAAGTTAAAAAGTGTATTTAATGCTTATGCATAATATGGCATACACACACATGTGATTATTACTCATTATACACATTAAAATGATTATATATGCATTCATTGACATTTTCTAGGTATAACTGATTTATAAATATGATTTTATTGAGAATTGTGGATTATATGTCTTAAAAATTGATTTGGTGATTATAATTATTGATTTGGAATTGAAATTTAGGAAATTTCTGAAATATTGAATATTTTTGGACTAGAAAAAATACAAAGTGGCAAGACAATTGATTTATAGTAGTAGAAATAGGTGTCAAATGGCAGCTGAAATAAATGGCTAAGGGATTAGGATTTGTTGAGAAAATGATATTGAAAATTGGGAGACAATTGGAGTAAAATTTGGAGACAAATGGACTAGTTAAATAAAAGACCAAGGAGAGACTATAGGAAAGTGACATTAGGCAAGCGACATTTGTCACTTGCCACACCATATGCTATAACCCACGAAACTCTCCCAAAGTGAAAGACCATCTCCACTTTTATTTGTCTTTCACTGTATCCATTTGTTTTCAACTCTTATTTATTTCTCTTCATTTTGTTCTTCATCTTCTTCACCTACGATACTCATTTTCTAACCCTCTCAACGCAAGCTTTGTTCTTACCCTTCTTGCTACTTTCATTTGTTATCTAGTCACTGTCACTAAAAGACCTAACCCTACAACCTTTGACTGTTGATGGTTATGTATCATGGAAAGCTAGGTTCACGTGATTCTGAAGAGTTTGGAGTTTTAAACAAGTAAGTATTGTATGGTTCTTCTTGTTATGTAGAATGAAACATGTATCATAATAGTTAGAGGTTAAATGTTTATAAAATGAGGTTATTTATTTGATGAAACGTTAATAAGAAACTTGGGTATGTCCATGTCTTGTTTTTTCATATTTGATGAACAATATTTCATAAGATGTTGATGAGATGATTTTTTAGATAGAAAGATCATTATGATGTTGTAAAAAAAGTGAAGAAAAATTTGATAGGTAAATGGGTGTTTCATGCTCCATTTTCACTACTTATATACATGGATCTCATTGGTTGTTATAGAGATGGATTAGAGTGAGTAGGAGTTAAAGAAAAGGCTAGTGTAATGTGATGTCTTGAAATGGGAAGGATTAAGGTGATAGTTAGAGATGAAATGAGGGTGTTAAAGAAAATAAAAAAGTGCAAAAAATATGATGAATATGTGTATAGGATATGGTTTTTTTAATGTTTATGATCAATCATATATTTTGATTTGCGATTGAATGAGTGAGTTGAAATGGAAGTAAGAATGAAGAGGAAATAATGAGGACATAAGTTAGAAATGATAGACTAAACAAAAGAGATGAAGAAGTAATGAAAAAATTGTTGTTTCGTAAAATCTAAGGAAGATCGTCTATCACGATCATGCACAAGCACAATCGTGGTAGACAGGAAACCTTAGGACAGTTACACGATCGTGCATAAGGATGATCATGACAAGAATGGATTACCTGGGAGTTGCAAGATCATGACTAAGAGGAGAAATTAGGCAGTGCACAATTATGCATAAGCATGATCGTGACAGAAGATGTCTGGTAGTGCACGATCATGCACAAGCACGATCGTGCTTCTGATAGAGAAAATTCAACAGCTAGTGCATGATCATGCATAAGCATGATGGTGATAGTGAGAGTGCAATGTTTTTGATAGTTTTGAACACCCTTCACTCTTTTGATCATAACTTCTTCTTCGGACCCCCGATTGACTTGAAATTTGAACCAAAAAACTCTTCAAACATTTTCTTTCCTCTCTACAAAATTTCATGACCATCTGAACTCATTAAGAAAGGATTGATAATGATTGATCGATGAGTTTAGGATGAAAATGATGAAGTGTGCTGGAATTTCTTAAATGGAGTGTTTTCACTAAACAGGCATCTTTATTTTCACTATATCTTGATCTGTAGATATCCAAATGGAATGATTTTAAGTTTAGATTAAACTAGAGAAATATAGATACAAATTTAATGAAGGAATCAAATTTTAATTCTGTTTCTAAGAGTTCCACAATTTGGCTTGAAGTTGAGTATAGAGTACTGTTGCAATTTGAGTACAGTTTGAAGTATTTTGTGTATAACTTGCAGAATCCTAAACCAAATTGTGTGAACATGGTGTCCTTAGAAACTTAAAACATAGAGGAACTTTTTTTAGAAGAATGTATTGCCTAAATACTTCATTTTCCTTCTTATAAGGACCATGCAAAATTGAACTGAACATCTATTTTGAGGAAAAGTTGGAATGATCAATGGAGTGTTGAACTTAGAATAAAGTTGTATTATTGAGGTGTAAACCTAAGTTCAAATTAGACAATATGAGTTTTGATTTATGAATGACCATGTGATGTGAATAAAGGAAACATACCGTGGTTTGTCATTAAGCATACATTGTACATAATCCATATATGTGTGTGTGTGTGTGTGTGTGTGTGTGTGTGTGTGTGTGTGTGTGTATGCATAAATGAGTAATTATATACTTATGAAAATTTGTGATATGTGTAAATGTATGTTGCATGATATAGAGCAGCATTTAGAACGTCAACATCTATACGTTACTAGGACTTTGAGGCAATAGCTCTGTGGAGTAAACTGTGAGTAACCTAGATGGTCTCACTTAATAAATTGTTTGTTTTAAATATTGTATTAAATTCATTTGTGAATGTTATTGTACTGATTCTAGACATTGAATGTCTAAGATGTTTGATGCATGAATGAGATATTGGAAGTACTCCTTATATGTGAATATGACAAAAATAAGTGTACTCAACATAACTGTTGAATGTCAGAACAAGGTCCGATGATAAAAGTGAATGAGAATGCGATAGTAAATATGATTGTGTAATATTGAGAACTTTTGATTGACTGAATATGTGATGCATTTCATTACATGAATGCATGAATAGATAATGGTAGTTGTGACCTGAGTAGCCACCAAAAAAGAGCTTAAAGCTCAGAATGTGATTAAGAGCCAAAGGCCCACTATGTATAATGAGCTCTGTATCCCCAATAGATAAGGGACAATTATCAATGAGCCCGATATCCACAATGGATAGGGGCAATTAGAGGCACTCGGTCACAACAACGTAATAATTTGAAATGAGTCTCATGAGCATTGCATATACATTTAATATGTATGTTTGAATGATTGAAATGTATTGTTTAATTGTGTTGGATGAGAACGTGAAAATCGTGAACAAAGTGTTATGTGATTCTACATGATGATAAATGAAATGATATGAATTATGTGATTATATCTGTTGACATGTTACATGATTTGAGTGTACCATCGAGGATGGTTAACTTACTGAGTTTACAAAACTCACCAAAAATGCAACATTGACATTTTAGCTTCGAGAGAGACGATATAGCTTCTAAGTCAAATTATAAGAGAGCTAGCACTAATTTTGGATAAAAGACATGGCTCAAAGTTCGGTCAGCTGAGACTAAAGGGCTTAGATAAAATTTTTGCGTAATTCCTCATATATGTAGTGTGTTAGGTACATAGAGATATAAGCTCTGGTTAGTTTTGATAATATTCACACATGGATGTTTTGTAAAACTACAATGTACAATTTTATGAAATTAAATGAGGAAGTTTTGAGTTTTAAAGTATTGTGATATTTACGCTTTTAATAATGATGTCATGATTGAGTTAAAGACATGATCGCTCTAGCATGCCATTATTATAGGTTATGTGCTAGAATGTCCTCAGGATATTCTGGTATATACTCTATGATAATGGGGTGTTGCACTTATAACGTTGCCATCAAAGTCTCCCAAGGCATGTGGTGAAGTCAGAAATTTTGTTATTATAACTTCTAATGTGCTTATATCCTTTCTCATCACCTTTAGTTCTTCAGATATTTTGGTGAGTTGTTGTCTTAAAAGGAACTATGGAAATTGAGTATGGGAAACAAGAAGGACAACACAGTTACCTAATATTTAGATGTCAATTTACTATAGTAATTAGACCTATATAAGATTTAAAGGACTTAGTAGTTTGGTTCTATCTCTTCCAAAAAAAAAGTTTAGTTCTATTTTTGTTTTTTTGTTGTAGTTTTCAATTTTTGTTTTTTGTTTTTAGTTTATGTTTTTCTTTCAAATAAAAAACAAAAACATATTAATGTTAATGTAGTTATATTTTTATCACTGATAATAATTACATAGTCGATAAAACTTAAAAATAAATTATTTTTAATTAAATAAATTTCTTTAATCTCTTATATAATATTTATTAACAAATTATTAATAAATTTATGTTATTTTAATAAATTAAATAATTTAAAAATCAAAATTTATTTATAAATTAATTTTTGTTTGCAAAATATTTTAATTATTAAATCATATTTAATTAAATATAATTTAATTATAAAATTTAAATTTTTAATAATTTTTAATGATAATTAATTTTAACTTATTAAATATATAATGTTGAATTAAATTATTCATAATTTTATTAAAAATTAAAAATATATATATTTAAATGATAATAAATCATATTATAAACAAAAACAGAAACAGAAAGCAAAAACCACTTTTATAGTTTTCATAATTTTAAAAAATTAGAAGAAACTAAAAACAGAAACAGAAACTAAAAATTCAAACAAATATGTGTTTTTACTAAATTTGAAAATAAAAACAAAAACAAACACTTCCAAAGCTTTTATTTTTCTTTCTAAAATGGGAAGGAAAGAAGAAACTGCTTCTTTTTAACTGTGCTTCTTACTTCCATCTTGGCATACTCATATATAATATGTATGGTTGCTTCATGTTTGAAATAAGCTGCACCTTACATTAGATATCGTAAATAGATATGTTATCTGTCTCATCAAGCCTAAACTTCAAAAGAGACATAGTCAACTATGAAATTTGTTTTTTTTTTACCTTTTCTAATTTTTGTGATCTTTGTTTATAATAGGAAGGTTGAAGAGAAAGAAAGGGGGAGAGAGAGATTAATTTGTTTATTTTATAATCCTATTTGTCACATAAGATAAATTTTGATAAGGAGTCCAAAGAAATGACATATGTATTTCTTATAATGGAGGATTGACAGAGAAATTAAATTAGGGTTTAAATTAAATATTAATAAAACAATATGATTCTTTTAAAATATATCAAAAATTTTGGGTTTGAACTAAATTTAGGTGAAAATATTAGAATCAAATTTGATCCTTTTTTCCTTAAATATTATGGTTTTTTAACTAGTCAAAATATTTGAATTTAAATTGAACTTTAATGAAAATATTAGGGTTCAATTTGACCATTTTACTTTGCTCTAAAATGTCACTTGTATTATGTGCATTTTATTTTATTAAATTATTTCGCAAAGAGCATGTTATATCTAATAAACTAAATTAAATTAGCGCTTTTATTTTTCAAATTTAACGTAAACTTATATTTTAGTAAGTGAAGTAAACGCGTTGAGTTCATCAAATTGATGAGTTGTATGGTTTATCTAGTGTAATAATTTTGTAATTTACAGTAATTTTGTTTTCTTCTAATGAGTTGACAAGAGTAATAAATACTTTAATAAAATGTTTAATAGCATCATAATATTTAAACTTTGTCTAATACATTAAGTTAACCTAGGCGTCTGATTAAGATTGATGAGACTAAATATCCAAAATTCCATTAGAAAGGTAAAAGAAATCGAAGGATGATGTAGGAATTTATGTGTTTCTATCATACATTATATTTATTTGTTTGATAAACACTTACCATAAAGACAATCGATGGGTCCTATCCTCCGATTGATATAAGATAGCTAGGCTACGGATCTTTCAAAAGATAGCAAAAGATTGAAGATCTAATTTTATAGTTATTATCTATAATTGGACTAAAAATTAATTTAAATATTGGAATAATAATCGTTTCTTATTAAAAAACATTAAACTTTTATTTCCTTTACGCCAACTTAATATTTTACCTTTATTATCTTTTTCTTCTAGAGGTGACAACCCTAATTACCACCTATCCTTCTTCCCCTTTCTTCTCATTTTATCTTAATTATTTATTTTATTGCAGGGAATATGATAAGATCATGTTTTAATAAAGTCTTGTGCTTGTGGGGGACTAGCTTAAAATCAAAATGGATGATGGATCCAATACTTGATTTTGGACTTATGAATGGAGAGACTTGGGGCCATTGATAATGTAGGATATGTTTCTTCATCTAAGAACACATATTCCCATGGATGCTACATTTAAACTACTGATATAGGATTATGTGTTTAATTTTGATTAGCAGAGCTTGACGATATTGTTACAAATGAAATTAGGCGCCTATTCTTTTGTTGATTACACGGTGTGGATCAAAAAATCTCTAATATATTCAATAATAGATCCTTTAGAGATTCCTTAAGGAGTAGGAATCAAGCAGTTCCCTGGTCCAAACTTGTCTGGTTCTTTAAGTTATCCCAAAAACAAATTTTATTTTATGGTTGACAATCCATGGTAGGCTTTGTACGAAAGACAGATTAATTAGTTATGCCCCCTCAACATATTATGCTTTATGCATTCTGTAACATCCCATCACCGATGGGAAGGGTAAAATGGTAATTTGGAATGGGTTACGAGTGTGTAAACGTATCTCGGCATGGTCATGCCTAATATGGCCTC
>JANVCQ010000004.1:15142410-15157852 GCA_025531925.1 Erythroxylum plowmanianum
TTCGCAAAACTCACCCAAAATTTGCAATTATTTTTCAGGACTCAGAAGAATACCCCGTTAGGCAACGAGCGTATAGCATCTGCTGGTGAGTGAGATAAGTGGTCGGGATCAGTTCGCGTCTGCAGTAGGATCTAAATAAATAGTATTTTCTCAATTGTTGTACAAATGATTAGGTCATGTTATAAAGTCAACAGACTGAAATAAATTATATTTATGAAAAGGGCCCCTGTGGCCAATGTATTTATGAATGATTATATGTTCATTGATTTCCGCTTCATGTGTGTTTGTGTTTCAAAAAAAATTTTATACTGAGTTTTGACTGAGTGATGTAGCACGCCACCCTCGCAGGGCACGAACTCGGATATCACTCTCGATGTCGGGTTCGGGTCTTGTGGGAGTGGGGTGTTACACATTCCTTAGTTCAGATATATGATCATCTATTCTCCAGTTGTGAGTACAGAACATGTCTATGGAGGAGATTTCTTAATTTGTTCTCCTTAACATGTTCAACTTTGTTATGGATGGAGATAGTAAACTGGACATTACAATTGAGATGAAGTGACTATAAACGATAAGCCCTCTTAAATCTCTTGTTTGCAAGGCTTACATATGAAATTTGGAAAGAAAAGAACTTACGGGTAACTCAGCACCACACCAAACAACAAAAAACACTTTATTGAGATATCCTTTACTGGAAAAGAATGCACACTATACTTCTTTATAATCATGGGAGAGTAGATTAGTGAGTTTAATATTGATATTCTTTAGCGATAATAATTGTGTACTAATGGTAGGAGTTAATGTCCTTTGATTGCTTGGTATCATTTGTATGACATTTTGAATATCTATAAAAGTTTTGTGCTTATAGATATTGTTTTGTTTGCATACTAATTCTTCTCGATATTTTTGTAAGTTATGAAAATTATTGTGTTGTAGTAGTTTGTAAAGTTGTTTTTTTGTTTATATTTTTAAGGTTTTTATCACAAAATAATTAATTACAATATAAGATGAGTACATCTATAATTGATAAGTAATACTAATAAATAAAGTTTTGACTTTATGAAGAAGCTTAAAAGGTTTACAATACTCTCTTATTATTAACTAATCAAAAAATTAAAATGTATTAATTGTTATTGAAGTTGATTAATAAAGTGAAATAAAATCTAAATAAAGAAATACACCACTAAGAACAAAGTAAAGCAACGAATCAAACAAAAATCCAAATATAGGTAATGTATAAATAAGGATTCTTCCTAGCATCATCCTTGTAATTATGGTTTAATAAGCTTATAAGGTTTTTATAGTTTGAATCGACATAAATTATTAAGTCATGAAATTTCTCTCCCTTAAGTCACAACCACTTATTCTCAAATTACTTATTCTTTGAATGCACATTCTCTAAAACAATTTGGGACCATTGCCTCACCTATTTCAATTTGCCCATCCTTAACTAGCCTAACCTTTCAACTATCCTTTCCTGGTATAGAACTACTTCCTGTACTAGGATCTTGGCCATAATTCACTTCCCTCTTCTGCTTTCCACTTCTATTTACCATATTTGGACAGAACGTAATGCCAGAACCTTCAAGAATGAAGCCATGGATGTGGAGAGAGTATATCTTGGAATAATCTCCCAAGTTAGGGACCTTCTTAGCCTATACACAGAGAGGAGATAATTATATTGTTTGGTTCTTCACTAACTTTTGTAGGTTGATTGCTCAGACTATTCTAGGAAAACAGCAAGTGAGGTCCTCATCAGATAGGCCATCCATTACTGAGGGTCTTGACATGCCTAATTTAGAGGATCAGCACTGTCACTTCCTCGTGGCAGCCTTCTTCGTGGACAAATAATCAACTTTAGCTCCAGTCGCTTCATCCGATGGCAGGCCATTTTGGGTAAGGGATGTTCAAGTGCGGATTTGACTTCAGTATCTCATTGGGATTGCCTCTACTGGGATTGAGAATTAGTTAGCTTAGGTTTCCCATTCGGATTATTTCTTCTTTGGTGTGAATCTGGTTGAGTATATGCGTTCTATTGTTGAGTGGCTATAGGAATGCTCCATCCATAGTTGCAGATACTCCTAAATGTTTTTATCTTGGATTGTACTGTGGCTTGATGCTATGCTTTAGCTAGTTGTGTCTTCCGTGGCACTCGTCCATGAACTCCTTTGTACATATCTTTGTTTTCATTTATATTTTTTTTTTTACTTACTAAAAAAATATCTCTATCTTATTAAAATCTCCAGAAATGCATTAAATTACATGAATTTTTATAAAATGATTTGACTTTAGCATTAGAGAATTTATGAAAGCTTATCTCCACTGCGACATGTAATTCCTAATATCTAAATTATGGTTTGCTTACTTGAAGGTTTTCTCAAATTTTTTGCAAACAAATTAAGATTTGACCTAATAACTAACTTAATTTTATCAACATTAACAACATTGAAAGATATTTCACAAAAAAATTCACTTTGTAAATAATATTGAATCAATCCTTAACAAAGCTAATACTAGAGTTTTTGCTATCTAAACATACAAAGAAGCCACAAATCATATTTGCATCAACAAATATAAGTGATAAAATAAAAGACATTACGTTAAAAAGAGTTCTATATGAATCTTTACATTCTAATCAGCTTTGATCTATTAAGGTGATCTCCAATCTTCTTATCTGTTGAAAACGACTTCAAAGTTAGTCTTATAAGGATTGTTCTACCTCTTGGCAACTAACTTAAGTTTAGAATAGAAAAGAATGATAAAATATCTATAAAATTAAGGTTTCTTTCTCTTTTTATATGTTCTATGTTCTATTCACATCAAACACGAATTGGAAGACAACAATGCCTTAGGCCATATGTCATTCTCTAAGTTTATAAAGGAGAATATAGGATTTTCCATAACTAACTATAACTTTTTTTAATGTAACATGAGCTAAGGTATGTTTGTTGCTATTTGGTTATATCATTTTCTTATGTATCTAGTTGTGTAACTAAAGTTTCAAGTCTTTTGGAATTTTTTCAATCCAATTCCAATCCTTTTAAGTTTTTCAATTAAGTGATCAATCTTTCAAAACTCTAACATCTAAATTCAAAACATTAGTTTTGCTAGTATTTTATCGACTTGGCTGATGAAATCACTTTGGGCATGACATGTCGGCTTTCATGTAAACAAGTAATAGAGAAGTAGGCATCTACATTATAGGCTTTCATGTAAAAAAAGTAATAGAGAAGTAGGCACCTACCTGGACTAGTATAACTAACTCATAACCCATATCGATAACCCACCAATTCTATTTTAAAATAATGCACACCATCTTCATCTTGTTATTTTCCTTTGCATCATCATCTAGGAAAAATCCTCATCTGCATCATCGTTTAGGAAGAATCATCCTCTCCTCTTGGTTGTCTACAACTAAAAGCAATTAAAGTGATCAAATCAATTAATTATAGTTACAAATTTCTTTGAGATTTTATAATGAATGAATATATAAAAATGTGCATATAGTGATAAAATGAATAAGATGAAACCAAATTCGTTAATGAAGGGGATATAATTATAGGAAATGAAAGAAAAAGATTATAATTGAAGTGATTAATTCGATTAATTATAATTACGAATTTCAATTGATTAAGAAAAATTTGAGATTTTATAATGAATGAATGTATAAAAACTTACATATAGTGATAAAATGGGATATGAAAAAAGGTTATAATTGAATTGATTAACTAAATTAATTATATTTACAATTTTCAATTGATTAAGAAAATTTGAGATTTTACAATGAATACATATATACAAACTTACATATAGTGATAAAATGAATAAAATGAAACTAAATTCATTAACGAGGGAGGTTATGATTATAGGAAATGAAAAAAATATTATAATTAAAGTGATCAATTCAATTAATTATAATTATGAATTTCAATTGATTAAGAAAATTTGAAATTTTATAGTGAATAAATATATAAAAACTTACATATATTGATAAAATCAATAAGATGAAATCAAATTCATTAATGAAAGAGGGTATGAATACAGGAAATGAAAGACCAATATTATAATTAAAGTGATCAATTCAATTAATTATAATTATGAATTTCAATTGATTAAGAAAACTTAAGATTTTATAATGAACGAATATATAAAAAATTTCACACAGTGATAAAATGAATAAGATGAAATCAAATTCATTAATTATATTAGTCATAATTGTGCAAAAATGATTATCCAAATCATTTTATAAATAAATCTCCACAAAGATGGCGATACATGCGTTAGGGTCCTAATCTTGTAGCCCAACAAACTAGACAGACTATTATACCATCTAAGTAATACTCTGTTTAATCCTAAAATTTTTTGAGTTAATAGTCAGTCTCTCGATAGTGGCTTATGCTTCCATCAATTCTAGTCTAACGTTATCAAACATGGTACTTGGTTGGTCTACCATAGTTTCAGATTCTTTGGTATCAATATGACCTTTCAAGTCCTCTATCTGTCAATATAACTTTAACTCTCCAAGTAGAGCTCTACGGAGATTTCTACGAGCTACCCTTTCAATCTCTAGATCTTTGTTGATTAGATGTGATAAAACCTCGGGTCATAAACTAACCCAAGACCTATAGAAGTAGTAAAACTAAGAGTCCATAAAATAAGTAAACAAATTAAAAATGAAAAAGAAAAAAGAAATAAAGCAAGTAATAATGGCTAGATTAATAAAAGTAAGGTTTTCTTAATATTCTAATCCCTGACAATGATGCTAAAAACTTGATATGTGAATTTTATGTTTTAAACCATAAGTGCATGATGTAGTTATAACTAATACTAGAAAGTATAGGTCGATCCTATGAGAATTACAAGTACTAGTAATAGCTACTTTTTTATTATCTAATTGTCAAATAAAAGATCATTAAATTTAAAACTAAACTAAACTAAGACTCGATATAGTAGTGAATTAAATAAATCTAACATCAATACTAATCCAATTTCAAATAACAAATGCCTAGGTAATGAGTCCCCCTAAGATATATTAACCCTTTATCATGCAATTCAATTGTTGATCATTAAACTGTAAGAACTTCTATCTTATGTTAATATCTTTCTAAATAATATTAACAACTAATCTATAGTTGATTAACTGAATCCTATTTCTAGTTTAAAACCCTAAGATTGCATTACTCTGATTCATAAATTTCTCTATTAGGTTTCACCCTAATTTAGAGGATTTATGTCAACCTATCTCTAGATTTGTTTGTAACTCCTTCCAGTTATAAAAGATATATTCATACAAGAGGATTTCTCAATCTCAATCATATGAATCAAACATTGAACTAGTATCTCGAACATATTAATTCAAAAATATAAACATAAAATTAAATCTAAATGAATTAATCAATTAAATTACCTTAAATAAAGAATCAACTCATAACATCCATACCAACTTATGGTTCATCCTACTTAGGCACTAAACTAACTTAATTCTTAAATATAGAAAGAAACAAACACCAAAAGTTCAAAAGAAGTGTCAAAAAGAAAAGAATTTATAGATATGCAAATCCCCCTTCTCTCCAATAAAATCCCTTTAAATCCTTGATGAAAGGTCATTTTTTATTATATCTTTTGAATTAGCTTCATGTTTTCCTCATCCTAACTTCAGCATCATATCTCTATCTCTAGCTATGGTTGTAGCTTTTAACTCTAGGTACTTCTCTTTCATCTCCTCTTCATAATTGCCTTTTATATTACAAAACTAGGGTTTTCTTTTATCCCTTCAAAATTGTGACTTTACATGTTCACAAGAGCTTAAATTGGCAAAGGACACAGGCTTGTATATTACTCACGTAGGCATGTACATATTCACATGGGCATATGTCTCCAAAATAACTCTAATTTTTTCGTTTTATGCCTCGATTTTCCTTAAATTCTTCTAATTTTGATTCACAAAGGTAATTGAGACCTGAAAATACACTTGAAACAAAATACGTACCTAAAATAACGTAAAACTCTTAAATAACAAGCAAACACAATCAATATGGGCATAAAAATATAATACAACAATCATTTATTAGTAACACAAGATGAGACATGACTATGTTGCTCTTCAAATATTTCTTCTACCACATAGCGTCCCTTTTGGTTGTTTTTCTAGCTGTATTGCTATTCAAATGGTCTTAGATGGACACAGGCTAGCATATGACTATGTGATAAGCCTTGTCATTAAAAATTCTATTTTCTTCATATTTTCACTTACGATCCTCTCTAATTCTTAATAAACCTCATCCTAATGAAATATCTTCTTAATTACCAAACAAATATAGTATTAACCAAGTAAATTAAAGTAATTTAAGCATAAAAATAAAAATACTATTAAAAATATACGTATATTCTTTTCACATCAAATATCCTTACACTTAAGTTTTTGATTATCCTCAGGCAAATTAATCACAATCACTCTTAGCTTAAATAAGTTACAAATCAAAGAAGTTGAACAAATCAATTAAAGTAATCTAAAGTCTTCATCATCTATCTTACTTTATTGTTTATTAACTATTTATATCTTTAAATACTTGTATTGATTTTCAATTTTGTTTAATATAAAATAACTCAATTCAAAAAATTTAACCCTATATACAAAGTGAATATAAATAAGTAAAAAACTTTTACTCTTATGTACTTAACAAGCAATTTCAAAACTAAATTAAATTACTTTTTTTACTACTTTTATGGAGCACTATAGGCTTGATTGAAATATGATCCTAACCTTTTGATGTGAAGGTAAACTTCTTATCATGAATACTCCTATTATTTAGTTAGTTCACTATTTTAAATAGCTATTAAAACCACTCTTAACTTCAGCCATTTTACTTTGGTTGAATTCGACATAATGAATTTATTTATGTTTATTTTATTCACATATTTTTTTATAAAATAGAATACTAAACTACTTGATAAACTTAAATTTAAATCAATTTATATGAAAATCATATATAAGGTTCCATTATTCAAATCAAGCATCATACTAAATAATAGTAA
Source organism: Erythroxylum plowmanianum (assembly GCA_025531925.1). NCBI lineage: Eukaryota > Viridiplantae > Streptophyta > Magnoliopsida > Malpighiales > Erythroxylaceae > Erythroxylum > Erythroxylum plowmanianum. The sequence goes on from JANVCQ010000004.1 coordinate 15,149,446, forward strand.
ATTAAATTGAAACTAAATTGCTTATCAATGCTCATTTTAATTGATTTAACCTAATTAACTCATAATGCAATCTAACTTCTAATGATTCCTCTTAATCACATTTCTTTTTTATTTAATTTTTTGGAATTGTCAATTGTTAAGCTAATTACAATTAGATCAACTTCCTTAAGAAATAGACTTGAAATAAATACAAATCGACTCTCCCCACATTTAAATTATACATTATCCTTAATAGACTAGTGATATGCTTAATGAAAGATATAAGGTACAATAAAAATGGATATAGAATGAGTTAAATAAAAAGATGAAAGAAACTTCTCTAAGAGTTTAGTTATTTATTGTTTAATATCAATATGATAGACATCTAAAATTGCTTGGTACCTTATAGAAGTACTAACAAAGACAAAGACTATAAAATGAAAAGATTACTAAAAACATAATGAAAAAATGAGGACTGAATGAGAGGTAAATTAATATAACTAGAATGTAAAATATACTTTGGAAAAAACAAGGGATTAAAAAAGATAAATGAAATGCAATGAATCAACAACTTAATTTCTGAGGCACTTTTTAATATTGCTTCGAGGTGGAATGGGATTAGATGTCATGGCAAATCTAGCATAGCTAAAATATGCAACTTGGTTCTTTTATATCTGATTCAACTATTAGGATTGATCCTTTTGCACACACTATTTAATAAGTTGTAGTGGCCTCAGTTTGACATCCTTAGTCTCTTATGCCACTACCTCTACATAAGGACTTCTCTTCTAGGGTGCACCCATTTTGGGTGGCAATTTTGCTTCTTAAATATCTCTTTAGCCTCTTTTATAGAGGCATTATCCCCTGGATGGTCTCTTTCCATCCTAAATTAACCTACCTAACTTACCTCAAATATCTTATTATAACAAGATTGACAGTAGCCATATTAAAACATAATGCCAACCCCAGGAGAGTGAAAATACACTTAAGTTCTTTAGTAACCTTGTCAAGTATGACCCATTATAATAGGTCCCTTCTTCCTATTTTCAAATTTCTCTAATTAGACAATAAAGCTATAACTTATGTTACATGATATATGCCCCCACTATACACCATAAATCCTTAAGTGTAACCATTTTGTTACTCTTCTTTCTACTTAAGGTTGTATAAGTTATTATCCTATGTAAATTTAAAATGGTTAGAAATATGATGTAGCTATTCTTGGTCTTAGTAAGACCATATTCAATTATTCTCTTAGAAATAGAATTCCAAAATATATTAGGGGTACACGCAATTTTCTAAGTAGTAAAATCTATTTAAGAGTTTTTATAACCCTCCATCTCTACTTACTCGAGTGTTTAAAACCTATATTAAACTGTAAAATCATTGAATAACATTTCTATTCTCCTTCTCCCAAGCTTAAAATAAATTTCCTTCTCCTTATCCAACCTGTGTTTCTGGTTACCTCAAAAATAGTCAAAAATTCTAACTTTAATCCCCTATAAGTATACTTTCTCACTTCAAAAAACATAGCCTAACTCTTACTTTCTATATACATTTGAACTTCTTCTACTAATTCTTTTAACTTAAATATTAACTAATCTAAAATCATATTTATTTCGAAATATTAGGAATTAATATTTCATGATTTTGAGTGTATATTAGGTAAAGGAATACTAGAAACGGGTGTTAATAAGTTGTGGCAATATGTGGTTATTGGGAACTTAACTCTTTGTATGTTACTTTAACCTTACTTTTACTTGAAGATGGCTTAAACATTATGTTGTTTCTTGATTTGTAGTTGTCAAAGGATATTTGGCGTTAAAAACACTCAAAAAATGAAATTCATAAAAGACTAACGAATGGTTTTGTAACTTACCAAGAAACAAAATTTGTAGAGGAAGAGTGAATAAATATTGTTAGAATATAGATCGCAGTGTCAAATTTGAATTGAATTTTGCTTGGAGAGTGATTCGAGAAGTGGTTTTGAAAAGATTTAAGAAAATTTGAGGGAGAGTTGAAATGTTATGTGAAAATACTAGGCAATCATAATTTTTTTAAAAATGTGAATTTGTTAGTTCCTATATTAAGTTATGGAATTACTTATATAAAATTCATGTATAGACACGGTTTGAGACATAAACATATCTCAGTGTATGGATCTCTCTAAATGATTTTTAAAAATTTTATATTTAAATATATTATGTGATATTGGCATATCGCAAATTGTGGATCTTTCCATACAAAAATTTCTTAACGTCATATATAAACATGATCGAGGGCATAATCATATTCATACCTGTGTTTATCATTTAGATTCATCATATACCTAATTTTAGCATTTTTCTTTCACATGTTCGTAAATTTTTCAACACAATTACTCTTTTAAGATATACTTTAAGATATACTTGTTTTCCCTTGCTTCATAATTACAAAACCAAAATCATAAAAATATAAAACAACCATAAAGAAGTATAAACCTACAAAAGTATGGAGAAAATTTATTATAAAAAATTTCTAATTTAAATGTTTATCATTGAAAATAATTTCATATTCAAATTCAAATTCAAATGCTTAAAAGATAAGTTTAGTTACCTCTTAATAAATACTTTTTAAAAAGTTTTTAATTAGACTTTCTTCTTAAGTTTTATTAATTAGTGGAAGTGTACTTATTACTCCCGTCTTTTTTATTATTGAAAGTTTCAAGCAAAGGTTGTACTCCTCTCTTTTTGGTTTCTTTCGTTCTCTAACCTTTTTCCTTCTCTTCATTAGCACTTTAGCTTCTTGCCTGATTACTTTTAACAAAAGATTAGAGTGTTTAGCTTGTCATGACTTGTTATTAACCATAAGCTAATTATTTTCTTCTGAGATTAAGAGCAGAACTCCTTCTCCAAACCTACTTATTAACTCACCTTCCTTTGTACTTATGATTACTCTAAATGTACCAAGGAGAGACCTATCTAAGATTAAAGATTCTTCATTATCCTTTTCCATGTAAAAGATGTAAAAGTTAATTAGTAAAGTAAACCTATCAACCTCAATCAAATTATTTTTTAACAAATCTAAGATGTCTAATTGGTTTATATACTCATTACAATCGCATCCTAGTAGGTTTTGATTATCCTATCCCTAATTTCTTAAGTATGGTATGATACAGTAGATTAATGTTATTCCATAAGTCTTATTTATAAAAATATCACTAATATTATAAAAATAATTAAATTATTTGAATATTTTAGCATTTAAAATGTTTTAGATGGTACTGGTATCATCTTTATTTAGTATGATCTCTAACACTTCTTTCTTAGCAACATTCTCCTTTGTCTCTTCCTTATCCATATTATCAATTGGATCTTCTTTACTTTTTATGATGATTGCATTGACGCGTTTCGTAATATTAGACATTATTTCACTAGGCAGTGTCCCTTAAGGTTTTTCAACTACAAACTTTGTCAATTGACCAATTTATGTTTCAAGGTTTCAAATTGAAACCTCCTAATTATAAAATTGAGCTTTTTAATTTCAGTATCAAGCTTTATACGTAAAGGTTCTCTTTCTATTAAGGTTGTTGATATCTAGATAAAGGTGAACTTATAACTCATCACTTAAGTTGATTTTGCCTATGTACCTAAGCTATAAAGTTTTCTCATTAAGGCCTCCACTTAAGTTGTTAATATGATTATAAATCCGTATTATGCATATCTACTAGCTTATTAGTTCTTGCATTTTTTACTGCCTCTAATAATTGTTCATGATCATCTCTTCAATAAGTTCAAAGGTAGCTTCTGGCATCTTATTATTAAGTAATCCACCAACTACTGCATTAGTCGCTTTTGGAGTCTTATTATTAAGTATTCCACCAATTCCTACATCAGTGATAGTGCATTAGTTGCTTTAGGAGTCTTATCGTTTTTGCTTGCTTCTTGTTATGTGTCTTCTTTATGCTTCACTATCGTTTTGCTTCTCTTCCAGTTGCTAGCTTAAACAGTACCGTATTGGTCATCATTAAATTCACGTGCATAGGGCGTCATCATTCAATTCATGTGCATAGGGCTGTCCCACCTCATGCCATCATCTTCTTTGTATGTTCAACATCTATCTCCTTTCTTAACATTTTCATGTCTTCTTCTTACTCCACAAAGACAAGTGAGTATTAGCGTTCGAAAAATAGTCCAATTGTCGTGCTTTCGATCCACTTTAATTTTTTTTGCTTCCAAATTGTACCTAAAATCATATATGAATTAAAGTAAGTATCTTAAGCATGTTTATGTCAATAATCACTAAGTGTTACGAAATAATATCATGATCAATTAAGCACCTATCAATTAGTTATCTACTTTAAGAAATATATTAGAATATTATAAAAACGTCTAAATTTGCATTCATATTGGTAGGTTATGATGTAGTAAATTTCTAATAAATCTTTATATATCTTCCACATTTCATATAATGTTTTGATATCAAACTATAGGTAGGTAGAGATATCATTCCTTAACTTGTCTTTATTGGTGGAAATTATTTGGCTAAGAATTTTTTCACTAGGTTCTTCCATGTTATAATTGAGCCTATAGGTAATATCTTCAACCATTGCTTAGCTTGATCCTTCAAAAAAATGAAAACAACTTGATCTTATTTTATCTCCGGTAGCTCTTTTAATATTAATGGTGTCACAAATATCTGAAAGGTTGGCTATATGAGTGTTGGGATCTACATTTGGTAATCCATCTAAGTAAACATACTATTGCAAGATTTTGAGAACATTCAACTTGATCTTGAATTAGTTTTCTTTGCTTTTAGATCATATAATATTTAATTGTGTTCCTATTAGAGATGGTTTCATGTATTTTAGTATCATCATATACTACTCCTCCATTTTATTAGGTTATATGTCTTAGAGTTCTAAGAAAATGTACTATTGCAAATTGTCTTATGTTGTACTAAATAGAAGTTCCAATTGATGTTTTGATGATAAAAAAGCATAACTACTAATTAGTTTATTATTTTGATGAAAAGCAATATAAGAACAAAATAAAGTCATAAACACAAGAAGATAACTTATGAATTTGATAAAGAGATGTTAAAGTTTACAATCATCGAAATGAAGATCAAACCAAAAACAAAAGAAGATCAAGGCTTATTAAGGTCATTCTTTAGTTTTTAATGTTAATTGTAATCTCATTTAATCGTTTAATATTCTAAAAAGCTCACTATGTATAAACATTTTATTTTACTTTATTGCATAAGTCTTTACATTCATTAAGAGGCTTTGAAGCTTTTAATTTTAATAAAAAAAGCCGCTTGATCTTTCAAATAAAGTTTAGGAAAAATTTTGAAAATTTTAAATCATAATTGCTGTGAACAAATTGAGTTTGAGCATTTGAAGTCGTTAAAATCATGTTTTTGGGATGATTGGTCGACCTATATTGGTTAATGGTTGACCAATATAAGTTAAAATTAATAAATTTGATGTATTGTGTGTTTTTTTGTAACATTTGTTGTTGTACTGATCAATCAGTATACTATATTGGTCAAACAATATACCTACTGGTCGACTAATGTCCCATCAACTAGTAAATATGGTGCCTTTAATGCATACTAGTTGACTCGTATGTTATACTAGTCAACTAGTGCTTTGAGTATAGCTATTGTAATAGCTAGCTCTTAACTCCATCAGCTAAAAAGGGTACTAAAATATTATAAATAGTTGTTTGCTTATTAATTTTAGCATTAAGAAGCATAGGGTATATTTTACATATATTTCTAAGTGTTTTTCAATTATTTGGTGATCATTGTCTCATATTTGTGTGAGCGAATCTTTTTAGAGTTACCATGTGAATAAGTGAGATAATTTTGAGTTGTAATCCTTTGTTGGGGTGTTGAATATTACACTTGAAGGTGTTTCAGATAGGATTAAGGTTTCTCTTTATCTTGAAAAAAGATTTTAAGAAGTGTTTCTCTTCACTAAGAAAGATTGGTTATTCTTTGCCTTAAAAGAAGAATTATAATGGAATTTCAAAAGAGTATTAAGAATGAACATAGGCAAGAGTTGATTGATGAACCGTTATAAATTAGTTTGCATTTTTTTTCCCTGTCATCTTTAAATTATTTTTTTAATTATTTGATTAATTTATATTAATTAATTTGATCATCCATATTTATATTGATTGTTGTTAGTTGAGTACATTAGTTAAAAGATTTCTTGTTTTCTCATAGGTTCCACTAAAAACTAGCATCTTGAATAACGTTAACTAATCAGCAATTTAATTAAATCAACATTTAGAACATTCAAAGATATTTTACAAAAATAAATCTCACTTCATAAATAATGTTGAATCAGCCTTTAACAAAGACAATATAGGGGTTTTACATGCATCAATGATACCTCTCAATATTGTTATTAGACAACCAAAACTTCAATGCTTCTTTTAATAAAATCGTAAAGTTAACTGAACAAAATATTTCAACTCAATTCCATCTCAGTAGATGAACAAACAACAAAAAGCTAGCTTGATTTTTTTTCTCCTGCATTACCATGACTTTATATGATTAGAACATTAATTTGCACAAATGACAAGATAATAGCAATATCAGTTAGTGTTAACTCCCTTTTCTAAATCATTGAAGGCAACGATGAATGCTAACCAGATGAATGAATGCAAAGTACCTCATGTTCAAATTCGTTAATTGTATAAGTTAAGATATCATTGGTGAAGGAGATAAGGGTTAGCTACCCTTAATTCTAATCTTTAAATTTAACCAATAAAATAAATTAGTTGCTTAAATGGTGAATAAAGAAATAACAACTGGTCCAGCCTGATTCTGATGAGGTTGAACGTTTCCGCTTTGATCCATGAAGATAATCAATAGTAGCTCTGAAATACCTGCAAAACAATAAAGGCACGCCGGGGGTTGGTATCCAGCAAGCCCCTCCGACGCTCAAGTTAGTCACTTTGTGATGGTTACGGCGACTATAAGCAAAGAATTTCAGGGTTGTAACCTCGTACCTGTCTCATGGCAGAATGTACCTTATATAGGGAATATATGCTAGGTTTAGGTCTTTACGTAGATCTTTCAAGTTTGCATGGGAGGCTAACACTTGCTAATGGGCCATGGACATGTGAACTTGGGCCCGGGCCTAGCATAGCCGACCCGACCATAAGCCCCCTACTCCTCAAGTCTGATCGAAGGGAAGAGTCGAAGGAGTACATCAGTATTTGACAGCGTGTCTCTAAGGCAGCTCGTGCTAAGCCCGATCGATCGATCATGTTGTGATGCAATCGATCGAGCAGATGTAATGACTTGGCGGGTCGATCGAGGGTGATGACAGAGCAGATCGCTCGGCTATGGCGATATGACAGGTCGACCGGGTGCAATGATGAGGTCAATCGGGCGAGTGTAGTGGTAAAGCCGATCGGTTGGTCGTCAAGGCTTGAATGAAGCATTAGGTGTAATTATTAGTGACGGTTCGCGTCTTCTGACAGACTGTCACTGACGTCATTTCGACTACTGTGCAGCTGTCAGGCGCGTCCTCTTAGCTGCTGCGTCGCTCCGGATTTCAAATAACCCTAACTCACCTCAACTCGGATTCCGCCACGTGTCTGAATTTGGCACAGATTTTCTCCACGCGTCAAGGGTTAATTGGAAAGTTCGTTCAACATCTCCTTTATAAATACTCAGGGTCGATAGGTTACAGATTTTCTTTCACACTTGTTTTGTTCTCCGGCTTTTATTCTGTTTTCATTTGCATCCTCTTGCTTTCAATTTACGGAGCTTTTCTTTCAACCGTCTTCAAATTTCTGACTTCCGTCACCAATCTAGGTATGTCCTTTCTCTGACCCTTACCCCATAAACTTCCTTTTCTTAGTCATGTCGTCGGTTAGTCCTAGAGGTGATCCTAGGGAGGAAAACGCCGAGAGGGCCTTACAGAGTATTGGGTCGCTAGTAATAGCGGCGGAAATGGTGGAGGTGCCAGAGGCTGGCGGGAATGAGGCATCTGAGGCAGGGGGAGCCGAGAATATTGGGGCGAGTGCCCGAAAGGACGGGCAAATTGTAGGGAAACCGCCGTCAGAACCATCAACGATGGCCGTAGGGGATTTAAATAGATCGGTCATCAGGTATAATATCCCCTCATCTTGGGGACCCAGGTTAACCGCGAAAAGCGAGCGAATCCATAGCAATGCGGGGGGTTATTTCGCTGTTTCGGACAGCTTCTTTTCGATCGGTGACATGAGGCTTCCCTATGCTCCGATCATTGACGAGGTGTGCGTCGCTTACCAACTGAGGTCGAGCCAGATTCCTCCGAATGGGTGGAGATTCATTAACGATTTGGCGTTGCTGTGCCATCAATTCGACTGTCTGCCTTCGATCGGCATCCTGCGCCATTTCTTGCGGTTGAATCAAAGCTCGAACGCTGGGGCCGGGGTCCCCC
>JANVCQ010000004.1:15157952-15168479 GCA_025531925.1 Erythroxylum plowmanianum
ATTGCGTGTGGGAATCATGACGTGTTAGCGGAAGGGTGGCGGGTAATTGTGAGCCTATCCGCTGTAGCGCGAGTGCCGCGATGGCGGCTATGTCAGGGTTGGCTGCTGCCGCCTGACTGATCTGTGTGGTTCTGGATGTGGTGCCCTGATGTCGGGCCCCACGGTGGGCGCCAACTGGTTCAGCCTGATTCTGATGAGGTTGAACGTTTCCACTTTGATCAATAAAGATAATCAATAGTAGCTCTGAAACACCTGCAAAACAATAAAGGCACGCCGGGGGTTGGTATCTGGTAAGCCCCTCCAACGCTCAAGTTAGTCACTTTGTGACGGTTACGGCGACTATAAGCGAAGAATTTCAGGGTTGTAATCTCGTATCTGTCTCATGGTAGAATAGTACCTTATATAGGGAATATATGCTAGGTTTAGGTCTTTACGTAGATCTTTCAAGTTTGCATGGGAGGCTAACACCTGCTAATGGGCCATGGACATGTGAACTTGGGCCCGGGCCTAGCATAGCCGACTCGACCAACAACTATTTCATCGACTAGTGGTGAAGCTGGTCCCCTCTTCATTAAACCATCCGCCATGTTGTTAACAAAGCCTCTAAATAAATTATCTTATTTATCTATTTTTCTTAACGATTTAATCAGTGGAACTAAGTAATCTGAATTCATACGTCTCTTAGTTAAAAGGTTTGTTTTTACGAGTTACCTTAATCATTTATATATAAATTATTACCGATCCTCCCTCGTCCCTGACTATTGCTTTATTACATTTTTGTCTTACACTGCTAGTTGGTGGACGAAGCCACTTCCTGCTTTCACTCATCACTTAATTAAAGGCGATTCCTTTTGAATTTAAATGGAAAAAATGAAAAGGACATACAAGGCGATTCCTGAATCTTGGCCGATTCAATGCGAGTTTAATGAAAGAAAGGAATTAAGGAAGCCAATTACTAGAGTCTTTATTTCATTGGTAATGGCCATTGTCTTGGCTATTTAAGCATTAGAAGTCAAGCTTGCCAGTCCAAAACTCATTGGAAAATTAGAAAGCAAGATAAATATTTTATTCTTTTTCCGGTTAAAAAAGACCAACGTTCTTTTGGAATCTTAATTGTCAGGCATCAAATTTCATCTGGCTCATGAATTGTGATTCCAACACCTTCCCTGAAGGCCAAGTGTTTTAGCAGCAACAGGCCAAAATATTACATCTTTGGACGAGCAACATCGGGAGGCTACGTAATTTTTTTTTTAAGAATTTAAAATTCATTAAGGAGAAATAAAATAGTGTACATCTTTGGAGAGGGCCTCTCTCACGTAAGATAAAGCAACTAGGAACACTAAGCAGTAAGCACACAGTAGAAACAAATGGCAACGTTCAGAGAACTAAATATGAATATGTGCGATGTTGTTTAGTAATTAGAGGGCTAAAATGACTCTCCTTTCTCGAATCTTCAGACAATTACTCAATTACGGAGCAAGAGGATGACGTTTTAGAGACTTAACACTGCAGAGACGATGCGGTGGCCTCTACTACTTGTCTCTCCACAAAAGGGAGATCTCATCTCAAGGATGCATAATCAACTCGATAATGACTTCAGTTTTAAAGATCATGTGAATCTTCCCAGATTAACGTTATATATTAATATTAGGGGACTGGAGGGGGACAGTAGTGAACCTTCATACAAGACTCGTTGGAGAGATGGTAGATCTGAAGGAGGTACACCAAATACCTTCAAATACTTACAGGTAAGTGAGGTTCTTTCCAATCTTCAATAGTCTCATTTTTTCATAAGTAGGTGAATAAGAAAATCTACTTGAAACCCAAAAATAGCTATGTATGAGAAACTTTCTTCTTTTCTATAACCCAGATTGTATGAAACACCTTATAGAATACCATGATCTATGAAAAAACATAGAGGACTATATTTTCCATAAGAGAGCCAGCCCTCTGCTACAGTGTAGATTCAACTAATTTGTAATCAGTTGTTCCCTAATGTTCGTGATAGAGAGTTCTATAAGAGAGAGTAGAGTGTTAGATCTCTCTTTAAACCTCGTATTATTTCTCTGATTCCAAACTGCTTGAAGACATATAGCAATAGAGACCATAAGAATATCTCTATCATATTTAGAGATATGTAATTGAGGTATCTCCAATAAGATATTTGTGAGGTTGCAATAATTAATACTAGAGCCTCATAGACTAGAAATTCTAGCCCAAACCTCCTTAAAGAAACCACACTCGAAGAAGAGATGATCCCTAGACTCTAGGTTGCAAAGAATACAAATCTTAGAAGAGGATAGGAATTCTAGTCTATCCATATTGCTGAGCCTGTTCAACATAGCTACCCAAAGGAGAAAACTTGTATTAAGTTTAAGAACCTTGCTCCAAATCAGGGAACACCATCTTACTCTTGTAACTGCCCCATCCCTCTGCTTTTTAGCTTCCCTAATAGTAATTTCTGATACAGGTGTCCCGTCACATAAGTATAAATCATTCTCCCTAAGGCTTCTATATTGAGAAACGGGCAAAAGTCTAATTTCTTCTAGGGAGCTTAGCTCTTTTAGGGAACCTTCTCGATAAAGACCTTGTCAACTGATTATGAATTAATGCCCCTTGACCTGTCCAATTATCATATCATAGAGAAATTCTTTCCCCTGCCCCTATTTGACAAGTTATATGCTACTGAACTTCTTCTCTCAATATGAGAATTAGGTTGAAGAGCCAAGAGTAACCGTCTTTGATTCTTAGAGCCGAAAGACTCTCACCTTTTAATATACAGATGTGAATTCATTTAATCCACAATGATTGTTTTTCATTTAGGATTCTTCAAATTCTCTTGGTCATAAAGTAAGATGCTTTTCTTGTCAGTTGACTTCAAACCTAACCCATCTGCCTCCTTTTGTTGGAATCCAACTATGATCAAATCACAGACGCAGTAGAAAATAAGAAATTTTACAGATTCCAAGTGGATCTCAATAATTGATTAAACTTGAATAAAACATGAATCGATTTAGACATCGTACCTTGTTCTCTTTCTGTTGAAAAATCTTTGAAACTTTTTCTGATTGATCAATCACGAGCTATTCAATTGTCCAACTTCTAATGATATCCACAGAGCAATTCCCAAACTGCTTTGAGGGGAAGAAGACAAAAAGTGCTAGCTTCTAAAAAGTTCTTCCCTTTAAATAAAAAAATCATGACAGTATTTTATTAAAATTAAATCTCTTTAATTATAATTAAACTCAAATTATAATTATAATTAATTTAATTTTAATAAAAATCAAATATTTTTTACTTGATTCCCAAAGTTTCTCAAACTTTATAATTAAATCCAATTTAATTAAATTGATTTTTCTTTTACAAATTGCTCTTTAATGTATAACCCATTAGGTTCCAAATAAATTAATAAATTCTAATTCTAATTCACAATTAGAATTAGATAAATTAAAACTTCTTTTAATTTATCTTTAATTCTCCAATTAAGTAATTCATAATCATAAATCATGATTGACATCTAACAACATGTCATGATTACCCAAATATGAAGAATATCAAAGTGATTGACTTAACCTATCCATGCATGGCTATAATGTATAATTTAATCCTTTTGTCATTCAATATTCTAATTGGACAGAGCATGGATACAGTGTCTACTCTTATCATCCAATCATGTTTGTTCTTGATAATTAGTAATTGATTTATAATTAAAATTTGAAAAATCCTTTTCAAATATCAATTTAATCTGGTCAGAGAATTTCATAAATTATTACTAATTAAGAATAGTAGAATATTCTCTCTAATTACTTCAGAGGTGACGAATCATATATTGACTTACTCAACTATTTACATATGGTTCATACTATATCCAATTACTACTGATTGAATTATCTTAGGACGCTTCATAAGTAGCATCAAAACACAGTAATTCTCACGTTAGATACCTTGGTAATCTCAAATCTGATGATCAATTATACAACCATCATTATGAGATAATCTATAGACACATAAGTAATATTCTATTCAGAATTATCATAATCGGGTCAGTTCAGTGACTTATTCTTCAATAATCACCCACACATTAGTTTAAGTATCTCTATATTTTAATTTATGAGATCAATTACTTTCTTCATAAGAAAGAAATATAATATGTGCTAGTTTTATTGTTTCAACAATATCCAGTATTGATGAAACTGCAACTCGGATCATTTAGGAATAACACTTAAGTGTAAATTGAATCTCATAATTATGATCTCATCATAATTTTAATTACACAGTAATTATTCCAAGGATTTTATCTTTAGTACTAAAACATAAAATATTAATTAAATTAATACATAAAGATAAATAAAGCCTTTTCATTAATTCTAAATAATGTCATACATTAATTTGCATCCAATTGATTAGCTACAAGGGCATAAACTAACAGTTTTTCTTGTTGATTGACTTCAAACCTAACCCACTTGCCTCCTTCGATTGACATATATGCTTCTAACTCACTTTTCCAATTCCTTTCTCGCCATTTCCTTTTCCTCATAGAAACTACTTCATCAGCTTTTCAACAGTTTCAATAAGCCCTTTGGAGAGGAATATGTAGGAACACCAGTAAGTTTGCATTGACATAATTACCAACTTCAGAAGGAGAAGTTTCCCTCCATAGGATAGGGCTTCATTAGTCCAAGACCCTAATCATTTTTGAATTTTTTTATTAAAGGGATACATTCAAAATATCTTAGTCTCCTGGATGAGATAGGAATGCCTAAATATTGAAGAGGTGGATCTTTGTTTTTTATACCAGTTGCTTGTGACAAGGAGTTAGATAGGTGAGCATCACTTTTGGAAAGTAAGAAATAATTTTTATGAAGATTGATACTCAATCTGGACAACTCCTTAAAAGTATTGGGAGTACTCATCAATAGGGAGACTGAATGAACATTTGCCCTGCTTAGAAGAATAAGATCATTTGCAAAATATAAGCTAGTTAGTGAAAGCTTCTTACATTTGGAATGATATCTGAAATTGGAGTCATTAGAAGTATTGTGCTTCAACATAAGGGTCAGAACCTCCATGCAAATTAGGAATAGGTAAGGAGAAAGAGAGTCCCCTTACCTATGTCCTTTTTTGCCTTTAAACAACATTGTGGGGCGTCCATTAATCAATATTGCAAAGGAGGCATTAATGATGCATTCTTGAATCCACATGATAAACATATGGGGAAATTTCATAACATCCATAGTTTGTAGTAGGAATCTACAGTTAACACTATCAAAAGCTTTTTATAGATCCACTTTAATAGTACAACTTTGCTACTGCGATTGTACCCTTTCAGAAACTTCAGCAATAAAAGGATATTACCCATAATATTCCTGCTACTATAAAAGCATCTTAATTCTCACTAATGACTAAATGTAGAACATCCTTTAGCCTATTTCTCAAAATCTTAGAGATGATCTTATAAAGGAAATTATTTCATGATATAGGTCTAAAATCACTTCAAGTGGTCAGGTTAGAACTCTTAGGGACTAAACAAAGAAAGGTCTTGTTAATCTCCTTAAGTAAAACACCATTTTGGAGAAACTCCTACACAACCTCTTTAACTAATCTCCCTAAGCTACTTCCAAGTTTTTGAAAGAAAAATCCATTCAATCCATCTGAACTCGAAGCCTTAGAGCCATTTATATTAAAAACCACCTTCTCCATTTCTTGATCCGTGACAGGTCTAATTAGCAATGAAGCTTCATGTTCAAGAATCTTGGCTGTAACAAAATGCCTAAAGTCTACTCCAATTCCTATAGAGAGACCTTCTATGCCTCAGGGATTTTTTTAAAAATTCATGGCTTCCTTTGCAATTCCATATTGTCCAAATACAGTCTCTCTAGCTTCAGTTTTTATAAATGTGATTCTATTTACATTTCTTTGAGCTGACACTGAATTGAAGAAGAATTTTGTGCAACTGTCCCCATCCTTAATCCAAGTAATCCTGACTCTCTGCTTCAATAATGAATATTGATTATCCACTATTTGTAAATAGGTCTTAAGGGCTGCCTTTTCAGTTATAGCTAGTGTACAATTAGTAGGGTTAGCTGTCAAAGATTTTTGAATTTTTGAAAGCTTGTTTCTTGCTATTTATATCTCCTTTGTAGAGTTCTGAGCTCTCCTTAAATTTAATATCTTCAATTCTTGTTTAATAGTCTTGAGCTTTTTCAAACAAATATAATGCTTAGAACCATAGATCTCATACTCCAAATCCTTCATAATTGCTTTTTGAAAGCCCTCTATATTAACTAGAAGATTGTTGAACCTGAAAAGGTGATGGATTAAAGTCATTTTAAACTAGTTATCAATCTTTATAGGGGTATGATCAGAGATTCTTGGGTCTAAAAAATTGGCTGAGCTTCATAAAAAAGTATTTAACCAATCCACATTAACCATAACCCTATCTAGCTTTTTTCTATTGAGCCAATTAGAGCTTTGTTAGTTGGACCAATTGAACCTATGACTTTTAAATTTTAAATTTGTTAATTTCACCTCCTGCATACAATTGAACATATCAAAAGTGTAGTTGAGTAGGTTACAATTTTCTTCTGCCTCTAATCTGAAGAGAGTGGTGTTAAAGTCCCCACTAACTAACCGTGGAACTCTAACCAATGCCTTGAATCTTCGAAGAGAAGTCCATTGCTCAATCCTTTGAAACACTATGCTAAAATCGTAGACAAAAGTGGCTAAAGCACAAGAATTCTCCATTTTGAAGTTAAGCTTTGTGTGGATAAAATGCTGGCTGGTTTCTAGAACATTCACTTCCAAGAGATCACCATTATAAACAATAATAATCCTTCCATAGGCATGACATTAGTGGTTTGTGAGAAACTGCCATTTGCTACCCAAACAACTTAATTTATTTAGATTTACTTCTCTAATTTTGGTTTCCAATAAAAAAAATAACAAAAGTTTTTCCTTTTGAACAAAATCCCTTACCGTATTAAGCTTAGAAGGGTTGTTTATTCCTCTTACATTCCAAACTATCAGGGTCATATGAGATCACTTTTACCTTTTGAGCCTTTCTTACTGCTCCTATTGCTCTTCTGAGAGATAACCTATTCAAATTGTTCCTCTTGAGTAACTCCTCTCTGTAGTTCTTCCATCTGTTGGGTTTGCTCATTCCTAGCACCTTCCAGCAAAATGTCTAGACTTGGAGCCACCATGTCCTAGCACCTTCCTACTGAATGTCTAGATTTGGAGCCACCATTAGCTTTCCTTTAATCTCAACAAGTGGACTATAAATCAAAGAAGAGTCAGAATTGTCACTCACAACTATTTCAAGGTCTTTCTAACTCCTTTAATATGTTGAAACATACTGACAGATGGAGTAGAAGGTTTAGGTGGAATGGCAAAGGTTGAGGGAGGAATAATTGTAGAGAGGGATGGAGAAGAAGAGTGGGCTACAAAATTAGTTGTTACAACTGAAGTGGAAACATTTCAATCTTATAATATGTAGCTGTCAATTATAATGTTTTTTTATAACCATAAAACTTACGGTTCTTACAATTAGAGTGCCCATCATAACTTTATGATGTTTCAAATATAATTTTCTTGTTTTTTACATTTAAACATATCAATCATTTCTCTATTTCCTCTAATCCATAATATTTTATAAGATCATCTCGCCACCTTAATGTATTAAATTTGGACTCCTATATTGGTGTGTTTTGATGCTTCGCACAAGGTCAGTGCTCCATATGATAAAATAGTTTAACTTACTTATTACTCCATTAAAGTAAAAGTGTTGCATATCACTCACAAACACATAATCTCAAAGTTTTAAGATGAAAAAAATATTTTTAAAATGTTTTTAGGTAAATATAATCTAAGGAATGTAAGTGGTCAGGGGGTGTTATTTTCTAATAATGAGAGGTGAAAACATGGGATGAAGACCTGAGAGTGTTGATGTGGTAAAGATGTTTCCCAAGGAAGACACAATTTAGAATACAGTCATATCCTGTGAATGGAGAAGGCAATAAGATCTATACTTTGGATACAATCGTGTCTCAAATGGTGTCTTAGTGTGTAGAAAAGTACAAGGATCCATGATATAAGAACTCAAAAGTAACAAAGATTGTGTTATGTTCTGGAAAAATACAATGAGTTATGAGACCTGGGATAAGATTATGCCCTAAATCACATCCTAATATGTAAAGAAGTAGGATGATCCATTATTTCTAGAGAAAGACAATGAGATCCACAATCTAGGACAAGGATATGGACATAACAGTCAGTGGATATGGACATAACAGTCAGTGTTATATGAAAAGGTATTTATGGTATATTTTAAATTCGAGAAGGTTTCTAGGAGCTACTAAAGCAATGGTTGAAATTAAGTTGGATTTGGCAAAGGGACTATTCGAGAAAAATTATACTAGTAAGGATTACATATAAATATATTGCTGTAAACCTAATTTTATATAACTGTCATCATTGTTATTCAATAGTGAATAAACAGCTCTTGGCTCTCAAAGACATAAACACCTCTAATTATTCAAACTATGTTAAAAATTTCTTGTATTCTTTTTTTAGTTATTCTCTATTCTTTCTATTTATATTTTCAATTTGTGGTATCAAAGCATCGTTGAGGCAACAATGACTTCATTTGTAAAGTTTAAAGTGAAAAAATTCAATACAATTGGGAATTTAAGTGGTTATAGTATAATAAGCCAAAAGATATGGATGAGATCTATTAGAAAGTGTTACTCCCCTTATAGAAATATAGAAGAAATTAGAGAGTCATTATAAGTTAAAGTTCCTCAATAATATGTTGTATCTAAACCAAAAATTATAGACTGAAGAAACTAGAAGGAACAAAAAGTAAAATATCATATCAATGTGTTTAATCAAATAGTCAATGACCTACCAAGTTTTGAGGTAACTATTACATACAAAGACTTTATTCCTTACCTATGTCCTATAAAAGTTTGGTGATTACAAGCAAATGGACAGTTAGTTTAAAAGGCATCACTGATGTTATTAGCTCATAAACAATAGAGACTCAATATCAGCAAAGTTCTCAAAGTGAAGAGTTGTATATGAAAGGAAAATAGGACCATAAGATAAAACAAAATAAGGATAGCTCATCCAAAAGGAATTCTAAATCTGAATCCAAAGGTAAAATGATAGTTTGATGCTATAAATGTAAGCAAATGTGACATATTAAGAGAGATTATCTAAGCAAGAATAGGTAGGAAAATTAAACAAAATTCTAATGATTCATTAAAATTTGGTAATATAGTATAGAGTAAGGACTCAAATTATAGTGCTGAAGATATGTTTTACATTTTAACTAGTCAACTTTAAAACTTTGGATACTAAATATAGATGCTCACATTATCTTATACTAAAAAAGGATTGATTTGTGTCATTCATATTAGAAAACTTTGGCACTAATTAGTAGATGATAAAGCTTGCAAAATTATTATAATAGAAAATGTCAAGATTAAGATATTTGATGGTGTTATCAAGATATTATGTGATGTTTGACATTTATTGTATTTGAGCAAGAACATAATTTCTTTGGAAACCTTACATGTGAATGGTTTTCACTATAAAATTAATAATGACAACATTAAGGTAGTAAAAGATGCATTAACTATGATCAAAATGCCAATATTAGCAAGAAACATCTACAGACACTACAAGAAAATATCATTTTACCGACGGACATTTCCGTCGGTAAATGACAAATTTTCATCGGTAAAATTAATCACCGACGGAATTTGGTAGCTGCTAAATCAGTCGCTGAAGATATTTGATGGTGTTATCAAGATATTATGTGATGTTTGACATTTATTGTATTTGAGCAAGAACATAATTTCTTTGGAAACCTTACATGTGAATGGTTTTCACTATAAAATTAATAATGACAACATTAAGGTAGTAAAAGATGCATTAACTATGATCAAAATGCCAATATTAGCAAGAAACATCTACAGACACTACAAGAAAATATCATTTTACCGACGGACATTTCCGTCGGTAAATGACAAATTTTCATCGGTAAAATTAATCACCGACAGAATTTGGTAGCCGCTAAATCAGTCGCTGAAAGTCCCGTAGGTAAGAATACCAATCGAAATATTCCGTCGATATTTAACGACGGTACTTTGTTGTCGGTATTTATATAACGACGGAAAGGGCAAGTTGAGATTCCGTCGGAGAAATTTAGCGATGGTTTTGGTTCCGTCGGTGAAGCGAAGGTATTTTCAACCAATTTTTCGACGATGTTTTTTACCGTCGGTAAATATCGTCATCATTTCCGACGGAACTTTTTCTGTCGGTAAGAACTGACTATTTTTTTTTATTTCGTTGTTTTGTTGTTATAACAATGTTATATTATATATATACTTAATTTATTTGTATTACGTTATATTATTTGTTCACCAATATTTTAATTTGTATATAGAATTTGATTAATGAGAAAATTAATAAATAATATAACATATAAAGAATTTAATTTAATAATTAAAACATAAGAAAGAA
>JANVCQ010000004.1:15170137-15195860 GCA_025531925.1 Erythroxylum plowmanianum
CAACCCGATTTTGGTCGCTATAACTTTTAACGACCATTTTCTTACTTTTAGCAACCATTAATAATAGTTGCTGAAACTAATTTTTCTGTAGTGTAGTTTAAAGCAAGTTAAACTTGATAAAGGGACTATTTAAATAAAATCTTATGAATTGGAGTACGTTCACATATAAATACATTGTTGAAAACTTAATTTAATATAGTCGTCGTCATAACTATTCAAATCATTAAAAACTTCTTATATTCTTATCTTCTTTGTTTATATTCTCTATTCTTGTCATTTGTTAACATTAAGAGACAATTTCCAAACCCCAAATTTCCTTATTGCAAACAGTCCGAATAGGTGAAGCCACAGTTGTAGTTTGAAAGGGAGATAAAACTTTCTTGTTACAAACATAGTAATTGGCAATACAGATTCAGATTATGACATTTAGTTTTGTGCTTTCTTAATTTGCTTTGCCTTTGGAAGCATCAATCTGACGGCACCTTATATCCTCCAAGCATGTCAGAGGCGAGAATTACACTGAACAAAGTTGTCTGCTTAGGATTCTACGTTGACGAATAAAAAAGACATCTGCTACACAAATCATCTTTATAATTATGGTATTATTACTTTAGTCTCACAAACATTTTGCTTTCCAACAAATTAGCATCGTCCAGACACCTGACAGCGTGATTTCGAAAACCACTTCGCTTCCTATATATACATGTGAGCAGCAGATCTCCTGCATTACCTGTCCACAGTCTTCATGTTTAGTTCGAGTGGGTCGAGCTAAACAACTTGCCCAAAGATGTCTCTGCCATCTAACCTAGCAACCGATGATGCAAGTCCGGATTGGCTAAACAAAGGTGACAATGCGTGGCAGCTCACAGCAGCCACTCTAGTGGGGCTACAGAGCGTGCCAGGGCTTGTGATACTCTACGGTAGCATTGTGAAGAAGAAATGGGCAGTGAACTCGGCGTTCATGGCCTTATACGCCTTTGCAGCAGTGCTAGTGTGCTGGGTTGGGTGGGGTTATCAAATGTCGTTTGGGAACGCATTGGTGCCATTCCTGGGCAAGCCTAATGTAGCCTTGGACGAGAGATTTCTTCTTTCAAGAGCCTTTTTAGGGTATTTCCCCAATGCGACCATGATTTACTTTCAGGGGATGTTCGCTGCCATTGCGTTGATTCTGATCGCTGGAGGGTTGCTTGGGAGAATGAATTTTCATGCATGGATGTTGTTTGTGCCACTTTGGCTTACCTTCTCCTACACAATCGTTGCTTTCAGTATTTGGTGTCCGCAGGGATGGTTGTCTAAGCAAGGGATTATAGATTACTCTGGTGGCTATGTCATTCACCTCTCTGCTGGTGTCGCTGGTTTCACCGCGGCTTATTGGGTGACTAAAACTAACAAACTAATAAACCTAATACTTAACCAACTATTATTATGGTTGTTGATTCAATAGCTGAAGCTAATGGCGATGTGATTGGCACAGGTGGGACCAAGGGCAAGTAAGGACAGAGAACGGTTCCCACCAAACAACATACTTCTGATGTTGGCAGGTGCGGGTCTACTATGGATGGGGTGGACCGGATTCAACGGTGGAGATCCATACTCAGTCAGTATTGATGCATCTCTTGCGGTGCTTAATACCCATGTTTGCACTGCTACAAGCTTGCTTGTGTGGCTTCTCCTTGACATCATTTTCTACGGAAAGCCTTCCGTCATTGGAGCTACACAAGGCATGATCACTGGTCTTGTTTGTATTACCCCGGCTGCAGGTAAGTAACCGACCATCTTGTCTCAGTTATTTGATATTCTTCAATTTCATTTCATATTAACCGTGAAACACAGGAGTTGTCCAAGGATGGGCAGCAATTTGGATGGGAATAGTATCTGGTAGCATCCCATGGTACACAATGATGATCCTCCACAAGAGAATATGGCTGCTTAAGCAGGTTGATGACACCATGGCAGTTTTCCATACTCATGCTGTTGCAGGAACTTTGGGAGGCCTTCTCACCGGCTTCTTCGCAGAGCCTAAGCTTAGCCGACTCTTCTACTTAGTACCTGAATGGCAGCACTACATTGGACTCGCTTATGGCCTACAAATGGGCAGAGCTGCTGATGGGTTCAAGCAAATGGGCATCCAGTTGCTAGGATTCGTCTTTGTAGTCGGAGTTAACATTATCTCCACATCAATCATATGCAACTTGATCAAGCTGGTAGTCCCACTGAGACTGCCCGACGATGAACTCCAAACTGGGGACGATGCCATTCATGGTGAAGAAGCCTATGCTTTGTGGGGAGATGGGGAAAAGTTCGAATCCAAGCTCAACTCTTTCTACGGCGCTGAAGAGTTTCCTGAGCCTGCAAGAAAAGATGCTAGTGCAGGTCACGTTGAGATGATTTAATTTGATTATTGACATGAGAGTTTTACAGGTAAAGATGATGCCGGGCTTGAATATCTATGCCTGTCCGTGAATTGTTTTTATGCTATTGCTGGACTCTGGAATATGGGTTTGATGTACTGCAATAACTTGATTTTTACCGGTCATGTCCAATCACTGATTGGCTGATTGAAGCATATGTAGTCGAATTGAATTTCTAAGATGGACAATTACCTGCTGATCTTCTTGTGCCAGTACCAAATCACACCCAGCTCTGACGAATTGTTTAGCACCACACGTACGCACTAGTTTCCAATCCATTCAATATTCCAAGCCAATGCCACACTGTAATATGCTACGGAATTTGACATATAGCCAAAACTGCACTAAAGGAATTGATCACCCTTAAATAACCAATTCCTCCCATCTTTTATCGAGTCACAAGGTCATGAAGAGTCCTTTATGATTAGAACCATGAACTTGTTTCAAGGAGTATGTTGGGAATTCCATCTCCATCTTATCCAGTTAGGGCTTCTCTTTAGGTAAAATGGCGTATGAGAATGGTCAAGGGATAGTCCTAGGAGTTCCAACTTCCAAGTTCCAGGCCTGCCGTACTTGAGAGGTTAAGGGTACTGGCTGCTCTGTGAAATAGAATCTTTGCTGTTTTTATTCAGAAAACAAAATTAATCTGAGGCTATATCAGAACCCAGAAATGACTTGGTGGCATGGGGAAAGAGTGCATAAGGTGAACAGAAAAAAGACAGCAATGGAATATCCAGCTGCCCAGTGGGGAGGATAGAAAAGGCATCTTTGCCTTTGGTGGTGGCCAGTGGCAGACAATTCGACAAAATCAATTAAAACCATTAATTTGTATGATATAAATTATCAAATTTCATTTGTGATGTTTAGTAAGAAGGTATTTATGACTGATAAATCTAAGTTATGGTGAAGATATAGATAAAGATTAGAACTTGCCTAAAGCCCCATGTCCTTGAATCTTGTCCGGCTCTTAAGTGCCGAAATCTTTGAAATTTCAAAGACCAACGTGCATAAACACCGTTATTAATAATGAAAAGTAAACAAGAACGATGCCAAGACATTACTATCTATTATCAGTTCCTAATGGACCCAAGGAGGCTAAGGTGGTGGGTGATGGAGGTTCCAATCAGAAAACGTCATCCAATTGCATAACTTTGACGTCGACAACCCACATTTTTCATGAATAATCGAAAGGCATGTTAAGTAGAGTGGCGTTGGTGTAGAAAACATCCCGCATTTGGACAACAAATTCCAAAAGTTACTGGGAGAGAAACTATTATTATGAAAAGCTAATTTCTTTCGCTCGTTCACAGGGAACAGTAGAACTGACGCCTTTTCTCTATTTTTATTCCTTTTGGTGAACAAAAAGGGGACGAGCTTTTCAAAAGAGGGAAGCCAACCTGTAGGAGAAGGATAACAAATAGCATTTTCGTTGTTGAAGAGCCAGTTCAGAGCCTTCTAACCAACTTCTTTGTTAACAACCTCATAGATCTTCATAGCTTTTCTACTGTTGAAAAAGGGAAGGGCCGGGGTCGGTGTCGTTTTTAGGAATGACTGCAAAGAGGGAGCTTTAGTTGTTGTAGTTGTGGGCGGAATGGAATCCGAAACGTCGTCTTCGGTGGACGAGCAGAGCGTTGTTGGTGGGAACGGTGCTTGTGGAGGGGCTGACAAGAGAGGGAGGCATCGGATTGTTGCTGAGTTAAAGCGCGTGGAGCAAGAGATCAAGTTCTTGGAGGTGCGTTTACTCTTTTTTTTCTACTTTTTAGTTTGTTCTCTGGTATGTGGGTTGGTTCAAGCTGGATCCCCAGGCTATTGTTGTGCATTTTATTTTTCAAGTTTCCAAGCAAGAACTTAGTTTTTAACACCAGCTGAATCACTCTAGGTGATGAGCAAAAGAGAGAGGAAAGTGGGACACTTTTGGATTCTAATCAGTATGTTTCCTCATTCATTATAGATGGTCGATCTAAGATTGTGTGACTTGGTTTCTTAGGGAAGAGAGAAGTAACGGATCAGTTGTGCACCTGGCCTAGCTAGTTGGTTGTGAGAAGACCACGAATTTGGTTTCTTTTCGGTAAAAATAAAAACTGAAGAATGCAAGTATTGTCTTGCTTCTAATCTTTGTATCTTTTCACATGATTCAGTTATCAGTTTCGTTCGTGTCGAATTACCTTATCTTCTAGTGTTAAAAAGAACTGTGACAGTGAGATGTTTGTCACATTGGTCGAACGTACCTAGTATGTTCAAGTAATTTTGCGCAGATGACCTTGATGCTTCAGTTGCTTTCTTGAGGATTACATGACTTGTTCACCCATTCCATTTTGATGAATTCCTTGTATATCTCATATTCTGCCTCACAGTGCAGATGTCGGTTGCATGATATTACTTGAAGAGATTGTTTTGCATATTCTAGGGGCAGGCCTCTTTTGTAATATTAAATACTCTGAATTCATGTCATTTAAGTGGTGGTGGCAAATGGTTCATGGGGATTCCCTAAATACCTCCACGTATTAGAGCAGGAGGAATACTTAGATGCTTGGTTCGTTTTGGTAAGAAGGTAAGTGATCCTAGTAATCATTTTGAGTGTGATTTATTCGCAATAATAGGTGATTAGTGCGTATATTTTTGTAAGATCACTGCTCCTAACCAGTATCTTAATCTCGTATTTCCTTTTAAGGTTTCACAGCCATCATTGTAGTGTTCATTCAATTCTTGGTGATTTAAATGCTGATAGACGTCCTGGATTTAAGTCATTCTTTTGTTTTCTAAATTTCATTCAGGAAGAGTTGGAGGAGCTCGAGAAAGCAGATAACTTATCAACCTTGTGTGAAGAGTAAGTGTGAATGAACTGATATTGTGGTAAGAACTTAATGGAGACTAAAAGGTCATTTATTGGTGTTCTTCAGGCTATTACTTGATGTTGGTACAATACCTGATCCACTCCTATCCACGTAAGTTGTACAACACGCACACATGCTTCTTGTTCTTGTTTCCATACAATTTTTATCCATGATAATCAGTAGCTCGCTCGATATCTGCCTCACACAGAACAAATGGCCCAGTAAACCCATTATGGGATCGATGGTTTGAAGGACCCCAGGAAGCTAGAGGTTGCCAATGTTTTATCCTCTGATTTGAAGCAATCTAACATTCGTTTCATTGGTAGAACTGACGAATGTTACCACGCATTCGTATCGTAGTAAAAGATCAGTGACATTAAAATTTCCTGCTTTGGATACCCGTTTAAGTCCACCGTTTGCCCAAGTGAAAACAAGGCAGAGAAATCCGCAACAAACGAAAAGAAGTTAGTCAACTTCCTAAATCATTTGTTCTCAGATTTGTTAATTGTTGGTAATGGAGCATTTATAAGGGTGTGCCCTGCCCCCTGCCGCTCTACTTTTTCATTTTGTTGATGACACCCATCCAGCAATTCTTCACAGAGTGAACAGAAAAGCTCTTCATGTAGTAGAATGAACTGTTTCATGAAAAGTAACGTAGTTCTCTGCAGTTCCATGTGGATGTGGTCAATATTTATAGAAATTCGGTTCCTACGCTTTTTGGCCAGAACAAGACGTCCAATAAAATACTGGGAAGAAGAGAACACTTCACAAAAAACTGAGACAAGCCAACAACCAGCGATTGACAAGCTTTTACAAACATTTTGTATCCCTGAACAATGATGCAAGGAATATATTTTATGTGAAAACTGATTATAAATCTCCCCACATCAAAGTTAATCCTGGGATGCAGAATTTGCTTGGATATCTGATTCCTGTCATTATGAGAGTAGAGCACACCTTAAACTCATCTCGGTCCATGAGACAAGTCTCCAACTTTAGAACTTGCAAGTATCTTGCGCTCAAACAGCTAAAAGATAATTACAATCCAACTTGTACATAAGGTTAAACGATCCTACCCCGCCCAACAAAACAGCACTATTCTTTTAACTGATTTACATGACTATACAGAAAGAAGAGTAAAACCACGTTCAAATTTGAAGGACAGTGGTCCTATAAAGTAGACTACAGAACTTGAGAAGACAGAAGATGCCTAAGCTGATTTAGATGCTCCTCATCTGAAATGTGTAGGGATAAGCGAAGATTTGTCAACAGTGACTCTTGCTCCCAAGTTAAAGGACCTGATGCATAGAGAGCCCGGATAGTTGATCTATAAGCATGAAACTCTAGTTCATGGATGTGGGCTTCTAGATTTTGTTCAGAAAAAGGAGTTACACGTTTGTTGATAGACAAGGAAGGGAACGATGATTCAGCATCCGAGTTACCAGAAGCATTGTCCATTGACTTGCAACAATTATACCTGGGAGGGTTAGCAAGGCCATTGGAACTACAACTACCAACAGAGCATTGGTTGCTACCTTCGCTGGAAATAGCCCTAGAAGAAGCATAGAACCTTTGATAACTTGCTTTTACCTTATCAGCTTTTATGACAAAAGACTGCTCTTCCAATTTGTTGGTCACTGGTACAACTGGAAAAAAACCAAAGTCATCTACCTTCTGGTTTCTTAACCCACCTCCCTTACTCAGGCATGAATCTATGCGGGTTGCTTGTAAAGCATCCTTCCAAACCGAATTACTGGTGCGTTTCAATTTGAACCGAGTAAACCTCTTGATAAATCCGTCATTTTTCTGCAACTACAGAAATTACATATTAGAAACAATTGCTCAACCATCATCATCATCTCTGAGCTCGTAAAAATAGTGAACAACAGATGATATCAAGTTCTCACATCCATGGTATGCAGATTACTGTGTAACAACATAAATTGTTATGAGCTTTCTATCTGGGAACTCAAATTGTCAACGGCATGACCAAGAGGAAAAGTAATATCCAAACTCGTAGCATTTAGGAATACAAATCAAAGGAAAAATAATCCTATATGAGCTTTTAACAAGCAGAAATGAAGAAAGGATCAAGCGCAAGTAAACGATCACCATACCTTCCCTATGACAAACCACTTGTTCTCATGCCAAGCTTGCCTTATCCTTAGATTTGATTCGTGAAATTCCATAACTTGAACTGAGCCTGGGCCAAACAATCTTACGCAGAAATTTTCCTTGTTCCACACCTTAGTGATTTTACCTGCCCTCCAACACTGAGAATCAAACACCTCAACTACATCACCAACAATCCATTTCTTTCTCTTTCTACAAGGAGGCTGAGGCCTAACATCCTGCTTTTGCACCTTCTCTACAAACCGCTCTTGGTCACCGTCTGCAGATATGCCATATCTCACAACATAATAATTCTTATCCACTTCAATTATACTGCCAAGAAACCAGGAGCTACAAGGGTCATGCTCTCTTCTTAAAACCTCCACCACATCGCCCTTTCTTAACTTCATCATTCAATACTCTCATCAAATGAAATCTGAGAACGGAGTCATCAGAAGACAAAAAAGGGATAATAAGATTCAAAAGTACATTTCGTGTTGTGCCAACGTAAGAACAGAAAAGAAAGTCCGCAAGGGAATTCACAGTTTACTCCTGGTTCAGATTGGAGAAATAAGAAACTCATATCATTTAAGGCCGAAACCCTATATAATCTTTACATGGGGTTCACAGGTCAATAATCCTAATATCATCAGCACCTGAAGCTTAATATGTATAGAAACTTTCAAACTTTGATAGATATTTAGAGCACGTAATGACTGAAGATTAACAGAATCATGAATATTAAATTCGCTAAATCAAGGCATCTCTCACCAAAGAGTTTTGAACAACATAGGATTGCCCGTCAGACCATTGCTGAATTTGCAAAGCAAAGGCAACATATTGAAAGCAACTGACATCATTCTACATCGATCCAGTTCTTTAGACTAACGCTATCAAACCACACACCGGACAAAAAAACAGAATCCAAGATATATCACAGCTAAAGTGAGACAACATTCAGTTTTCCACCCAGTTTTCACAAGTCTTCAAAAAGCATCCAGTAATTGAACCAAATCTTTTATGAAAAAAAACTCAGATAATCAGAAAGAAAATAAAACGGAGGAAAGAGACGCCTACCCAGAATTTAAAAACCTTGAAAGAATGAATTATTAATAACTGTGGACTATAATATCATCCACAATAGGAAGACCCAAGTAGAACAGAATACAAAATACAGACAAAAAGAACAAGGAAGATAAATGTGAGATATAAAAGATAATTAACAGGAAGAAACAAAAAAGTTTTTTTTTTTTGAAAAATAAGAAAGAAAAATAATTGGTCTGACCTAAGAGTGACAATTGCTATAGAAAAGGACGCAGCTTTCTTGTGCTCATGACCACATTTTCACGCATAATGTCTAGACTTGCCTTCTCTTTTAATACTTTTGTTATGGATTAACTCTTCTGATAGTAACTTACTTGACCCGCCAAACTCGTCGACCCTATCAAATATATTCTTTTTAACCACGGGGAAGCAAGCAGGAGGCATTATTACGCATTTGTGAACCTTTAGCAAATTAATTCGGAGTAACTTATGGAGCAGAGAGTTATGTGTTGGGTTCACCATTACCTGCAACAGAAACTGATTGATTATGTAAAAGTTTCAGAGAAAAGGAAAATGTCCTCCAATTTCGGAAGTGTAGCACTAGGTTACAATTTCTTACGTGTTTGGCTGGCTAAGTTATAATATTTTGTTGGAAATGATCAACTATGACCAAAAGGTGACACTTATCAGGAAAACCTTTCCACCAGTTTTCTGGTTTTGTTTGGCTTGCATGTCCAATTCGTCAGCATTTGAACATTTATGTTCTGGAAAGCATGAAGAACGGGAGATCTGTTGTAATGTATAGTAGTCCTAGTAATTTAAATAATACATATTTGATATAATTTAAGCATGATCCGGAGTAGATGTGGTTGTGCTTGTTATTGTTCGAAATTATTTGGTGATATAATTAGTTAAAGTCAAACTTATTATAAAAGGTTGCTTCCTTTCTAAGAGTTGTGACTTGTCGTAAATAAACATAACTGTTTTAAAGGGCTGCTTCCTTTCTAAGAGTTATGATTTATAACAGACGTGACTGTTTTGAAGGGTTGCTTATTTTCCAAAAATTGTAATTTGTCACAAACACACGTGACTATTTAAAAAACTATATATATATATAAGAGTTTTAGTCAAAATTAAAAAGTTTTTTTGAACAATTCTACCAACACAATCTCTGCATTCATAATTATCGAAGAACATTCATATTCTTGCAACCTAAATGTTCTTGTATTCTTTGTATCCTAGAAGTAATTTGCCTTTAACCAGGTTTACAAGTATAGTGAGGGCAAATAACACTTTAAGAAAAGTTTCCAACACACCTAAAACACTTTAAACTTTGTGTTTTGATCTCAAGTTCTCTCAATTCTCTGCAACACTATTTAATCCATTGTTTATCCTTTGTTTTGTGGACTTCTAACCCCATTCTATTACAATCTTAAAGTGTTATTTGTTGTTATCAAGGAGTCCACTCAAGAATCCGCTCTTAAAGTGATGAACCAAGACTTTGTGAAGTTAGATCGCCTTGATGGAACCGGCACCAACTTTAATCGTTAAAAGGACAAGATGATGTTCTTCCTCGCTACTTTGCAATTTGCATATGTACTTGATCCCAGTCTTCTTGCAATTCCTCTTCCGAAGAAGGGTGAAGTTGACACAAAGAAGGATGAACGAGACAAGCACCAAGAAGATGAATCGCTTTGCAGGGATCACATGCTCAACACCCTCTCAGATAACCTCTATGATCTCTTTATAACCGTGAAGATTTCAAAGGAGATTTGGGTGTCGCTTGAACGTGAATTCACATCTCAAAAGCAAGACGTAGATAAGTTTCTTATTGAAAGATATTTTGAGTTCAAATTTATAGATGGTTCCTCTCTTATGGATTAAATCCACAATTTACATGTGATTGTTTCAAAACTTAAAAAATTGGGTGTTGAAATTTCATAATCGTTAAAAGTAGGGGAAATTATTGCTAAGTTAGCTTCTTCTTGAAATGATTGTCAAAAGAAGTTGTTGCACACTTCTAAAATTTTAACTATCAGTAGTGTTTTGAAGCATCTTCGAATTGAAGAAGGTGTAAGAATTCTTCAAAGAAAAGAAGTAGAAGGAGATCCAAAGGTGAATTTTGTGGATGAGAAGAAATCCAACAATTTCTAAAAGGAAGAAACCTAAAAATGCTAATGCTAAAGACAAGAAAAAGAATCGAGTTTGCTACAATTGTGGAAAGAAAGGATACTACAAGGCCAAATGCAGATCCAACAAGAAGCAAAAAGGAAACAATGTTCCTAGTGCTAACCTTGTTGATGAATGTGCAGAAATTGTAGCAACCTTGACTCTTAGTACTGTGATGGAACTTCATATGGCAACATCAATTCCTTCTAGTGATTAGTGGTATGATTCTGGTGCAGCAATTCATATGTGCAATAACAAGGATCAATTCAAGAACTACGAAGTTCTTGAAGGACATAAAGTGATCATAGCCAATGATGTGAAAGCCAAGGTGCATGGAAAGGAAGATGTGCATTTGTTATTCACTTTCGGCAAAAAGTTGGTACTTACTGGTGTTCTTCATGTTCCAGACGTGATCAAGAACCTTGTTTCTATAGATATCCTGAACAAGAAGGGTTTAAAGGTTGTACTTGAGTCAAACAATGTAATATTGTCTAAGAATGGTATTTTTTTTAGGAAAAGGATATTCTTGTAATGGCATGTTTAAACTTAGTCTTAATAAAGTGAATGATATTTCTCTTTATTTGGTTGATGCTTCGTATTCTTTATGGCAAAGTAAATTAGGACACATTAGTCATAAAGTGATTTATTATATGTCTAAAATGGGGTAATCTCTTATAAGGGGCAAATGAATAAGAAATGTGAAACATGCCTACAAGCAAAGATAACCAAACTTATTTCTCCTAAAGTTGAAAGACATACAAAATTGCTTGATTTAGTGCATTCAGATATAAGTGAATTTAATGATTTTTTTAACAAGATGTGGTAACAAATACTTCATTACTTTCATTGATGATTGCTCTAGATTTGTGCATGTTTATTTGATGAAAGCCAAGGATGAAGCATTTAATATGTTTAAGACATATAAGTCTCTTGTTGAAAATCAATTAAGTAAAAAGATTAAAATTTTAAGAGGTGATAGATGAAGAGAATACTTCTCTAATGAGTTCTCAAAATTTTCTGAACAAAATGGTATTATACACTGAACTAGTGCACCATATACTCCCCAGCAAAATGGTTTAGCTGAAAGGAAAAATAAAACTCTGTAAGACATAGTTAATTCTATACTCTTGAGCTTGGGTTTGCTAAAAAACTTGTGGGGTAAGGCTTTGTTGGCTACATGTCATTTACATAATCGAATTCTATCCTTAAAGACTAAAGTGTCTCCATATGAACTATAGAAAGGAAGGAAGTTAAACTTGTCATATTTGTAAGTTTGGGGCTATATAGCTTATTATAGAGTCCCTAATAACAAAAGAACAAAGTTGGGACCAAGAGCACATAAAAGTGTGTTAGTAAGCTATGCCAAAAATTCTAAAGCTTATAGACTACTAGAAGTTGACTCTAATGTGATTATAGAATTAAGGGATGTTGAGTTCTTTGAGGATTGATTCTTAAAGACTCAATGGTAAATAAGGATCTATCAAATGGACCTACCCTTTCTCCAAGTGTTGAACTCTCACGTACGTTAAAAAGACCAAGTATAGACCCTCCAAATGAACCTAAGAGGAGTCAACGTCAGAGGAAGGAAAATATCTGCCTTCAAATTTTATTTCTTCACAAGCTATTGTTTTCTTAGTTAAAGGCAATAGGGATACTCTACTAAATAAAACTTCGATTTTATTAAGTGTAGAGGAAGATACTAAAACCTTTAGTAAGGCAATGAAATCAAGGGACATGACATTTTTTAGAGAAGCGGTAAATGATGAAATGGACTCAATATTTTTTAACAATACTTGGGTTATAGTTGATTTACCTTACGAGTCTAAACCAATTAGTTGTAAGTGGGTATTTCAAAGGAAATACGCCACAGATGGTACCATTCTAACTGATAAAGCAAGGCTAGTAGCTAAAGGTTTTAGGTAAAAAGAAGGAATCAATTACTTTGACACATATGGACCGGTTGCTAGAATTACATCAGTAATAGTACTTTTGACTTTGGCTTCGATTTATAGCCTTCATATACACCAAATGGATGTAAAGACAACATTCTTAAATGGTGAACTAGATGACAAAGTGTATATGGAATAACCGGAAGGTTTTGTGCTACTAGGAAATGAAAAGAAAGTATGTAAGCTAGTCAAGTCATTATATGACTTGAAACAGGCACCTAAACAATGGCATGAGAAATTTGAATATGTTTTACTCTCATATGGATTAGATATAATAATGTTGATAAGTGCATTTATTCTATATTCAATAAACAGCATGGAGTGATCATTTTTCTCTATGTACATGACATGTTCATTGTTAGTCCTACATATAAAGGTGCGGTTGAAACTAAGAACTATCTTTCTTCTAAATTCAAGGTGAAAGATCTCGGTGAAGTAGTTACTATCTTAGGAATTAAAGTTAAAAAACATAGTGGGGGTTTTGCACTCTCTCAATCATATTATGTTGAGGAAATCCTGAAAAAATATCAACATTTGAATGTGAAAGAGTTAAGTACTTTTGATCCTAACTTTAAGTTACATGAGAATGAAGGTAGTCCAATTGCACAACTTGAATATACTAGTATAATTGGAAGTCTAATGTATGCGATGAGTTGCACTAGACTGGATATCTCATACTCAGTGTATAAACTAGCTAGATAACTAAAAAGTCCTAGTCAAGAACATTAGCAAGCTATTAAAAGAGTGAAGGGATATCTTAAGAAGATAAAGGATTTTGGACTCTTTTATAATAGCTTTCCAAATGTTTTTGAAGGATTTTCATGTGCTAGTTGGATTACTAGCATTAGTGACCAAAAACCCACAAATGGTTGGGCATTCTTGCTTAGTGGTGGAGCTATTTCTTAGGCTTCAAAGAAACAAATGGTGATTACTCACTCTACCATGGAAGATGAATTTATAGCTCTATGTTCTACTTGTAAGGAGGTTGAGTGGCTAAGGGATTTGTTGTTGGATATAGATCTTTAGCCTCATTCCATGCCTACGATAACCTTATATTGTGATAATGAGCCTACTATGTCTAGCGCATTGAACAAAGTGCACAATGATAAATCTAGACATATAAGCTTAAGGCATGCATTTATTAGAGAAATGCTAAATAGAGATGTCGTCTCAATTGTTTATGTAAGGATATATAACAATTTGGTAGATCCGTTTACTAAACCTCTTGCAAGAGATTTAGTTAGTTCGTTGGCATCTGGAATAGGATTAAAACATTTTAATCAAAAATTACTAGCAATGGTAACCCAACCTTCTTCTAGTACTACTCCTAGATTGTAAGGTTTAAAGAGTAATAACAAGTTGTTTAGTGGTTGTGAGCACTAAGATTGTGTAAACCATTCCAAGAAACTAGTGCTGCAATTTGTTACTCTTAAGTGAGAAGGTTGATAGAAATATCTTAATAAAATTATTCTTGAGTGTTTGTTTATGGTTATGTAAACATAGCTAGAATACTTTTCACCTATATGATCATTAGAAGTGGTACCGCTTCTAGCAAGAGTTTAAGGTAATTTCTTGTATATGATCTTAAACTAGGATGAGCACATGATCGGTAATAATGCTAAAATTATAATGTGAATTAATTGAATGCTAAGAAGGTTCATGTGTGCGATATGTCTGAACCTTTGTGAATGATGGTTTAAGCAATGAGCCACAAATCATTTCCTTCGAATTTTGTGATATGTTTATACTATAGGATGATTTAAGGTGAAAGCTACCTTCCTTTAGGCATGATTTCTTATTTGTGCTGTGTTTTTTCTTATGTCATAAACTAAGTGGGGGATTGTTAGAAATTAGTTTATGATATAAGTAGTTAAAGTCCAACTTGTTCTGAAGAGTTGCTTCCTTTCCAAGAGTGTGATTTGTCACGAACAAACGTGATTGTTCTGAAAGGTTGCTTCCTTTCTAAGAATTGTGACTTGTCGTGAATAGACATGACTGTTCTAAAGGGTTGCTTTCTTTCCAAGAGTTGTGACTTGTTATGAATAGACGTGACTGTTCTGAAGGGTTGCTTCGTTTCCAACAGTTATAACTTGTCATGAACAGATGTGACTGTCCTAAAAACTATATATATATATATATATATATATATATATATATATATGAGTTCTGGTCAAAACTAAAAAGTTTTTTTGAACAATTCTACCAACACAATCTTTGTATTCATAAATCTCGAATAACATTCA
Organism: Erythroxylum plowmanianum; assembly: GCA_025531925.1. Classification (NCBI taxonomy): domain Eukaryota; kingdom Viridiplantae; phylum Streptophyta; class Magnoliopsida; order Malpighiales; family Erythroxylaceae; genus Erythroxylum; species Erythroxylum plowmanianum. Next base: position 15,184,900 of record JANVCQ010000004.1, read on the forward strand.
TACTCTTGCAACTTGAATGTTATTATGTTCTTTGTATCCTATAAGTAATTTGCCTTTAACCCGGTTTGTAAGTATAGTTGAGGGCAAATAACACTTTAAGGAAAGTGTCTAACACGCCTAGAATACGTTAAACTTTGTGTTTTGATCTCAAGTTCTCTCAATTCTCTGCAACACCATTTAATTCATTGTTCATCCTTTGTTTTGTGGACTTCCAACCCCATTCTATTACAGTTATTGGTCTTCCACTGGATGCAGTTGATCTTGCAACGTGTTTGGAAGTTGCATTTCGTGACTGAGTGCCATCCGATGGTGTCTTCTTTTAATTAACTTAAGGTTGAGCACATTCTGATTTCTTAGCTATAGGTTTTGATTCATTATCAATCGGTCCCTTTTCAATGCTAACTTGTTTTTGCCTACTCTCTTATACTTCTTAGATTGGTGATTTGAAACTTATGCGAACTTTAATTTAATATATTATAAGAACATACAACATTAGGCATGAATTGGATATTGTTAAAGTCTTGTACTTAGCATGAATTGGCAGCAAATGCCTTGGGCAACTTTAGTGAGTCTTGGAATTAGCATGCTTCACATAGACTCGGCGCATACCATATATTACAAATCTTCAATCTTGTCTTTCTTATGGTTAATTGCACTATATGCATATAGTAATAAAGAATACCTGAAATATGTCATGATCTATAACTACAGCCTATGCCTTTGAGATTAACAACTTAGATGACTCCATCTTGTTAGCCTTCATTCCTATTATTACCATTCCAAGTAGTTGGGTAGTAAAATTCAAAATGCTTATTTGATGCTAGCTTCTTCTTAATCCTTCATCTCAAAGTCATCATCCCCCTTTTTAGTAATACCTTTATTTACTTGTAGACTTTTTAAGACGTGAGTTCTAATTTCTTCAACAATGAAAGTAATTCTTTTGTCCCTAACTTCAACAATCTTTCATTGAATGCTTCAAATAGATTATTGTCTACAATTTCACATTTGATTTTAGGTTTAAAAAATGTTCAACGTTATTTCTCTGAAGGCGCTCTCAAGAAGTCCTCATGTATATTTTGTGGCGTGTCCTTTAACTCTTGTAACTTGTTTATATATTCAAGTTTATTAATATCTTGGAAATATTTCAAAATAATTTAGACAACTTAAAACCCTTATGATGATCTCTTCTTCATTTATAAAATATAAAAATTATATTATGATTTTGAGGAAAATGCCTAATAGCTCACAATAACCTATAATTAATAATATACAAATAGCTTTTTGTCACCATCTCTTTAAATTGCAAAATAAATAAAGCATGAATGTATAATACAATTACTTACCTTTTTTGTTAATCACTCACAATAAATCAACCATTCCTGTATTGAATGCCTAGTTCAAGTCTTATAAGTGATATAAATCAAGATCATGTTAGTTTGTCCTCATTGTAATTGAAGTCTTCTTCAACCATAACCTTGAGCAACAAGTACCCGCCTTCATCAACTTCATCTTTAGTCTTTACTAATTTTCTCTTTTGACTTTTTTGTAAGGGCCATGCACCTTTATAATACTCTAAATTTGCTTCTTTTTCAATGGTTTTAAGGTTAAAAATTTGCCCATTGCATTTGGTATTTTATTTTATCCCTCAGTTAAATTTATATAAAAAAAGAAACCAATCTCAATAAGCTGATTATGCCTTATGAATAGATGAACAAGCTTAACTTTGACAAATAAGATTTGGTATAACAAGTCAAAGGGTCTAATGGTCAGCACTCCTTTGAAGCCTTCCTAGGTATTTTATAAGATAAATTTTGTTGTTCTTACTCCTCCCAATTCATTTGCCCTACAACATCTTAGTGATTTTCTTTTCATATCTATCACATCAATTACTTTATCAATATTCACTCAATATCTCTCAATTGAATCTAGGGATGGCAATGGGTGGCCCATGGGCTTAAATTCAAGTATTTTCAATGGGTTGACTCATAGGCCTCGGGTAGGCCTAGGATTGGGTAATCCAGGCTCAAATCTAATTAAAAAAATTATTTTAGACTTTTAATTTAAAAAAATTGAAAAGATAAGCTCATTGTTATCCCTAATTAAATGACCATTAAGATATATAGCTTTCACCCTTAAGATATATATCTTCCATGATGCTCATTGATAGACTCATCTTTTGTCTCCATACTAAAAAAAAGGCAAGAATTCAGAGAAAGTATAATATTCCCACCATTAATATTTATCATCTCATTAAGTTATTTTATACAATTAATAGATGATGAAGACAAAAAACCACATTCAACCATAATCAATTGACCACATCTTTGATGAAAAACAAAAATACAGAATCAGTGAACAATGAACACATGAATTGATAGTAATTAACACGCATATGTATTTATTAGAGTTTAGATTTATTTGCGGGAATACTTGTTCATTTTTATACATTTGTTTCATCTTTGATCACCCTAATACAAAAGCAAGGAGCAAACAAAGAAAAGACATAGAAAGAAACACTTGCTAAATAAATGCAATAGGATAATAGCTAAAAATGACATTAGCCTGAGCCAAGGTCCCAGCTGCTCTTCGCCTTACCCACAGGCTGGCCAACCTCGTGATTGGGCCCTCAGCCTAATGGGCCATGGCAGGTAAGGTCGATGAGGCTTGACCTCATATGTTTTAATAAAAATTAGAAAAAACAATGTCATTTTGCACTATTCTATCAAACCACGGGTCAAGCAGTTTCAACTTATGACTCAATCAACATAAGCCGAAATTAGGCCATGCCAATTTTATCATTCTTAATAATAACTCAAGATCATAAAGGAAATACGAAGTGAGAGGAACATGTGACACGGGACTCAGAAAATTTTTTATCTTACGATTCTTGGTCTGGTAGAATACAAATATGGCGTGGGACTCATAAAAAATTAATGAATAATGTCGTAGTACGTTTTTGACATTATTAAAAGCAATCAGTACCATTTGAAAACCGAGAGCATTAAACATTGCTTCAAGTTGACTAATCACGATAATTATAAACACAGCTCTTTAAAAAAATTACTTCTTAAAAGACTAATACATGCGATTCCTTCCAGTTATGCCCCAGACTAGCAGCATCTCCGCGGATGGATTACTTGAAACTGCAGAAGTACGGAGCTCGCATGGCAGCTAATAACTTGGGAATGCTGAGTTGTACTTGGTGGCCAACTCTTGCATGTGAGACCTATAAATCAGCACTAGTTAGCCCACCGTATTCACAAACATAGCCCACTACGCGTACTCATTTACATTTGTTTGGTTGTACTTTTCAGAAAAAAGAAAAGTATGCCCTTCTAGCTGGGGTAAGATGGGTTTGTTGGTAATTCACTCTTTGCTTTCGTCGTACAACATGAAGCTCCACCATCCATCCATCCAATTATATATATATATATATATATATACACTATAACCCTTGATATTGATGCAGATTTATTGCCTCCCAATCATCAACTAAAGCATTGCGTCACCCCTAATATTTCTTCATACGGTGAATGTGAATCGCATCGATCCAAGCATGAACTTGTATATTATCAGTGTGCATTGGAAAACTTAAACATTGCCAATTATCCTGCTAACCCATGATTATCTAGGCGAGTTTAGAACAGTGACTTCATGTTCATCTGCCAAAGAGTTAGCGAGGTATTGTATCGATGATAAAGCCGGCTACTTTTTTGCAGTAAGGCTACGCTTCCCAAGCAAAGTGGAGACACCAACACAGCCACATATCCTTCTTTTTGCAAACCCAAAGAGACCGTTGAGGCATTCACTTATTATACCGTCACTTTCACTTTTGTTCTCTTAGGCGAATCCGGCCTACGTCAATGAGAGAGAATAAAGAAGTCCTATTCTTTCTATTAATAAATAATGACGTTAATGCAAATAAAATTATACGGCTATTCTACGGCCTAGGAAGAGTAGTAACCAAAATGTACCTTATAGTCAACGAATTGTTTTAGTAACGTACATTCCCTAATATAAGGTCTAAGGTGAGTTATATACATATGAGACGAGAATAAATACAATTGTAATTTAGCCTTTAACATGATTACTAGCCTAATCTAAGGTCTAAGGAGAATGTAATAAACCGAAAATTTATCATCTTGGATTAGCTTAAGTAGGAGGGAACATCATTTTATATAGCATGAGTCTCCGTGCAACATTCGACTTCAAGGGTTGCTGAGGAGAATTAACAGTCTCCCTCAGTCTTAGGCTTGCCAACTAGAAATTCCTAGCCTAAAAGTATAAGATGAGAAAACGACAAAGGATTTGGAAGACCAATGAAGAATTATGTCACTTGAATTGCTCGAAACCCTTTTATGGTCTGTACTCTGTACAATTCCTCAGAGCTACATTGTCCAACTGTGCCTGCGTCATTCGTCAAAAGACAGCGTCCTCTCTCTCTCTCTGTTATTCTTTCTTTTCCTTTAGTTGCCTGAAATATCAGAACGCCTTTTTGCTTTTAAGACAAAATTACCGTGGCGTGAATCAAAATTTCTTTTTAAACTTTATATGGACTTTTAGGGTATGCCATTGCCATGCCTTATTGATCTTATTTCTCCCGCTTATCTTAAATCCTATATTTTGTATCCATTTGAAATCCAACTCTAAAGTTGATCCCATATTGAGCATTTACATAGTACTTAAATCTAAGTTGATTTGGACTTTGGCAGTTTTTAAGTTTGTGTAAAAATTGTAAATAAATTAAGAAAATAAAATTTTTCAAAGTTTGAATAAAAGTGAAACTGATTGAGTTTGTGAGTTTTTAAATTTGATTTAAACCATTCCTAATTTAATTTTGCATAATGATTTAAAAAACTTGATTGATTATTGAACTAATCAAAGAAAAAATTTACAGATTAAAGATTTACTCAGAATTAAATTACTGTAAAGACCGGATATTAAATAATCAAACATGTCCCTTGGTACTCTCCAACACACCCATTGTTTTTTATGCATTATGATTTGAGAGTTTGTTTCAAGACAGTTTACAGGGTTGAAAATTGGTGATTAAAGGTTTTCTCGTATCATAAATCAGAATCTAATAACATTATGAGACTTAAAGAAGAAAGATGAAAAGGATCAGAAAGAAGATCTAGAAATAGAAATACTCTAATCTTTATGTTGATGAAAGTTTGAAAGGTAAAGATAAAAAATATCCCTAATCTACTAATCCTTACATCTCCTCTATTTGTTATTGAATATGTTGAACAGAAGTACAAATCTAAAGTGTTATTGAAGAGGATAAGTTTGTTTAGAGGTGGAAGCATTTCCAAGAAAGAACAAAGTTGTAAGTTAGGCTATGTTTGATTGGGGATTATTAATGGAATGAAATAAAATATAATATTATTCTATTATTTGAAAGGAAGATTTATAATAGCATGTAATGAAATGGGATGAAAGGAAACAGAATGAAATGGAAGAGGAGAATTTCATATTATATTTCATTATATTATAAATAGTAAAAATAAAAAACCTATGACTTGAGGAGTTTAGGATGGAATGTAAAATAATAAATAATTTTACACTATATTATATTATAAATCCTTCATCTAAACAACATTTCGCTATATTACATTATGAACCATTTCATCTCTCACAAACAACAATTTTCTAATATTATGTTCATTTACATTATATTCCATTATAAATCATTTCATTTTATTTCATTAAAAAATTTACGTCTAACCAAAAATAGCCTCGGCGAAAAGAAGAAGTTTGTTTGGATATAAACTCCGAAAAATAAAGAACAATGAAGAAGGTGAAAAAGATAAATTACAGGTTTTCTTATTTACAGTTCAGGAAAAACGTACTAATTAAGTAATAAACCAGCCGATATTCAGTTATAACACTTGTTAAGTATGAACCTAACCAAAAATCTTACCGATTCATACTTATATATACATATATCAAGCAAAGTTTTTGTTTGTATATATATGTATATTAAGAACAAGGGGACTCCCTTCCAACCCTAATTCAAAGTCATGAATATATTTTAGATAATTTTTAAAATTATAAATAAAATATCAAATTTTATGTAATTTAAATTCACATGAAGTTATTTTAAGGACCTGAAGATCAACAATTTTAAACAATTAAGTTATATAAATTCTAATTTTATTAATAATTAATATTAAGTTGTTAAATAATTTTATTTATTTAATAATAAAATTAAATTATTATAAATAAAATTACCTCATATATATTATGAAATTAAGATTAAATTTTTAATTTTTAATTAAATAATTTTTATTAAATTTTGGAGCCAAAAAGATTATAAATAAGGGTGAACATTCGATATTTATATTTATATTTTATTCTATTTTTATTATACTCAAATTAAATATTCATATTTATGTTATATACTTAAAAAGAATAAATTCTAATAAATAAATTTTAAAAATAAATAAACATAAAATAATAATTAAAGGATGAAAGCTACCAATGAATATTTAATACAGAGAATAAGTTATAAACAAAGTTATAAATACAATTTGTACTAGCTTTGGTACTAATATAATACAATACTGATACTTGTTAATATTAGATATTATTTTTATTTATCTTTTAAATTTATACAATTAAAATTTAATAATTTATTATGATTGAAATTAAAATATTTTAAATTTTGATTCAATATCTCTATTTATTAAAATTAACATAAAAAGATTTCAAATACAACAAAAACATCTTAGTAGAAGTTCCGTTGAACTCGCAAAAGTATGCAATTTTATCCTTAACTAATTGAGAGGTTGTTTTTAGCATATAATAGTAATAATAAATAAATAAAGTAATAAAATAAAATTGACATAAAGGAAATAATAACAATAAAATAAATAAATGGAAATAAATAACTACTTATAAATAAAAATATAAAATAAGGAATAAATAAATATTACAATAAATATATAACAAGGTATATATTAAAAATAAAAGATAAAATAAGTAAATAAATACACAACCAAGAAAGAAGATAAGTAAATAAATAAAAGAAATAAACAATTGCAAACAAATATTTAAGCTAAGCAAGGAAATGCTTAGGCTAAATGACTAAGAGAAATGTACAAAAATGTTTAAAACTAAATACAAAATATAAGTCTTGAAAGAAAATGTTTAAAAGACTTAGAAAGAGAAAGACCTCTTTATGTGATATCCTTTATTCGTATTGTAATATATCAAAATTTTCTATTGAGAGTCAAGTTCCATATAAGTTATAAGAGAGTCATATCATTCTTGATTACCTCCCTCAATTCTTCTTAAGTTTTTCTTTTTCCCTCTTATAGTTTATAGTACAATATAATAACAATTTAAAAATATTTTAATATATTTTTAATTTAACCCTTTAAATTATTTTCATTTATAATTTTGACTCACTATTTGCTAAAATTTCAATGTATTAGTCAATATAACCGATACAACCAAAATCCTCTAATAATTCATCATAGTACAAACTAATTTTATGCCATTTTCCCATTAACACGAGGTACAAATTTTATAACATTGATTGAATTCCCAGACTTATACTGTGGATTTTCAAAAGGTCTCCCCGCGAAGAAGTTATTAATTACGAGGTTTTTATTAATTGAAGCATATGCATATCATGTGGTTGAATAAAGTAAAGTGTGAAACTTCCCATAACATGAAGCCTCCGAAATCCCATTTTTTTTGTATTATTCAATTCAGAACAAGGTACTCTATATTATAGAAATGAATTTGAACCAAAACCCGATGGTTTCGACTCCTAAATCCTACTAGTTAATTTTATTTTCCATATTAATTTCAATACTCGAAATCGAAATATTTAAAAATATATATAAGAAAATATTTTCTTTTGAAATTTTCAATCACATATAATATGAAGTATATGTAACCGGTTCGTTTAGGGTCTATTTAGTTGATGATTTTATAATAAAATAAGATGAAACGTAAGATAGTTCTATCATTTGAAAGAAGGTTTGGTTTTATAATGAAATGGAATGAAATGAGATGAAAGCGGAGGGTTTCATGTTACGTTTTATTCCGTCCTAAATAGTGTAAATGAGAAATCTCCGATTTGGGAGGTTTAGAATGGAATGTAAATTAATAAATATATACAACCTGGTTCTGCTTGATTCTGGTGAGGCAGGACGCTACTGCTTGGATCCATGAGATTGGTTGTCTTTAGCAAGAGAATACCTGCAAAACAGCACAAGGCACGCCGGGGGTTGATAGTCGGCAGGCCCCTCCGACGCTCAAGTTAGTCTTTTGGTGAGGATTTTGGTGGCTGTAAACAAAGAATGTCATGGTTCTAATGTCGTACCTGTATCGTGGTAAAGCAGTACCTTATATATGGAATAGATGCTAGATTTAGGTCTTTACGTAGGTCTTTACGTATGCATGAGAGGTTTCCACCTGCGAATGGGCCGTGGACGCATGAATCTGGGCCTGGGCCTAGCACAGCCGACCTCACCATAAGCCCCATACTCCTCGAGTTTGACCTAAGAGAAGGGTCGAAGGAGTACATAAGGATCATATAACGTGTCTCCAAGGCAGCTCGTGCTAGGCTCGATCAATCGATTATCGTGATGTGATCGATCGATCAGATGTAATGACACGGCGGACCGATCGAGGGTAATGACAGAACCGATCGATCGGTTATAGCGATATGGCAGGTCGACCGGGTGCAACAATGAGGTCAATCGGGCGAGTGTAGTGGTAGGCCGATCGATAGGACGTCAAGGCTTAAATGAAACACTAGGTGTAATCATTACTGACGGTTCGCGCTCTCTGACAGACTGTCACGTACGTCCTTTTGACTGCTGTGCAGCTGTCAGGTGCGTCCTTTTAACTGCTGCGCCGTTCCGAATTTCTAATAACCCTAATTCACCTCAGCTCAGATTCTGTCACGTGTCTGAGTTCAGTTCGAATTTCTTCCATGCGTCAAGCGTTGGTTGGAACGTTCGTTCGACTGTTCTTCTATAAATACTCAAGATCGACAGACGACAGATTTTCTTCACGCTTGTTTTGTTCTCCGGCTTTCATTCTTCTTTCATTTGCACCTTCTTGCCTACAGTCTCCGGAGTTTTCTTTCAACCGCCGTTCAAATTCCCAACTTCAATCACCAACTAAGTACGTCCTTTTTCCTCGCTTCTTCCTCTAAGTTTCCTCTTTGTAAGCATGTCGTTAACTAGTCCTAGAAGTGGGGTTAGCCCTAGGGATGAAACCGCCGAGAGGGCCTCCCAATTAGTTAGGCCGGTTGAAGTTATGGCGGAAGTAGTGGTGGTGCCGGGGTGAGAGGTAATGAGGGAGTCACGGCGAGTGATCGGAAGGATGGGCTGGTCATTGAGGAGCCACCGAAAGACAAATCAATGATAACTGCGGGGGAGTTGAATCGGTCGATTATTAGGAACAATATCCCTTCGTCCTGGGGACCTAGGCTGGCCTCCAAGAACGAACGGATTCACAGTAATTCGGGAGGGTATTTTGCTGTTTCTGACAGCTTCTTCTTAGTTGGTGGCATGAAGCTTTCGTATGCCTCGATCATTGACAAGGTGTGCGTCGCCTACTTATTGAGGCCGAGCCAAATTCCTCCGAATGGGTGGAGATTCATTAACGGTTTGGCCTTGTTGTGCCATCAGTTCGGCTGTCCGCCTTTGGTCGGCATCCTACGTCATTTTTTAAGAATGAACCAGAGTTCAAGTGCTGGGGCCGGGGTTCCTCATCTGCAGTATAGAGATGCTCGATATCTCCCGATCGGAACGGCTTCAAAAATCTAAGCTTGGCGGATGAAGTACTTTTTCGTGAGGCCTCCGGGATCTTCCTTTGAGTCCCAGCCGTGGAGATATCTTCTAGCCGAGCGATGGAACGACGCGTCGAGCTTGTCTCTTACTAGAGAGGAGTGGGAGGTAGTCGATCGCATTAAGGAGCTCGGTCGGTATGACTTCGATCGTCTCATTTTGGGATATCGCGAGGGGGCCTCGATCGATTCATTCCTAATCGACCCCCCGCCTCGAATTAGCGGGCTAGGAGAAGAAACTGCCCCCTCTGGTTGGCTACTCGTGGTTGAACTATTTACTGTATTTGTAAGTATTGGTTTCGATTTCTAACCTGTTTTTATTGCTGTGCAGCTATAGCAAGGCTCGATGATTTCGCTGGGTCCTCCAACCCTACCAGAGGCCAACGTAAAGCTGCCAGGTCCTCCTCGAAGACAAAAGGGCAGGACAAGAAAGGAGAGACCTGCGTGGATGTCGCTCGGCCTACTGTTTTCGAACAGAACGTCGCTCGTCCTACTATTCCCGAGCCGTCTGCATCGCTCACCCTGGCAGTTGTACCTGAGCAGTCAAAAGTGATGACCCGGTTGGTTGGTGAAGGCCTAGCAGTCATAGAAGGGGAGGAGGAAGAGGTGGAGCCACCTCTTAAGAGAAAAAAGACCGTTCATGTTATCGATCGACCGCCCTGCCCATCGAACCAAAGCAGGAAGAAAGAGAAGGGGAGAGAGAAAGGGGAAGAGCGTGTTGCTCGATCGGATAAGGGTAAGGGGAAAGGGCGAGCGGCAAGCGTCGAGAAGTGGGAGCCAGCGATCAGTCTGGATAAGGCTACGTCGATTGGGGACTTCGATGTGGCTCTTCACATTGCTCAGAGGGTCGTTCCCCCTGCAGACGAGAAGCTTATAGACTCGTTGGGCAATCAGGAGCTGGCGGCCCGTCTCGTCCGTAGCTGTGTGAGGGAGCTGGCGTTCGCCTCCGCGATGCACCAACGTGTCGAACAGTTCAACGGGACTGCTCAAACGTTAGACCGAGAAGTCCACGATCTTCTTGAGCAAGTGAACACTTTGAGGGTCGAGCTTTCAGAGGCCAAAGAAGAGAAAGATGTCTTCCGGGCTCAACTCTCTTCCTTGGAGGAGGAGAAGAAATTTTGGGAGGAGGAGAGGAGCGTTTTGAAAG
>JANVCQ010000004.1:15195960-15214370 GCA_025531925.1 Erythroxylum plowmanianum
TGTTAGGTTTAGGTCTTTACGTATGTATGGGAGGTTTCCACTTGCGAATGGCCCATGGACGCATGGACCTGGGCCTGAGCCTAGCACAGCCGACCTCACCACAACCTAATATACCCTCAATAATTTTTCATAATATCAATTATTTCTTACCCTATCCTAATAACAACCAACACAACACAATAATATTTTTATATAATTAACAATAAATTGTATATAATTAATAATACGATAATAAAATTTTTATTAATAAAAATAAAAAAAAATATATAAAAACTTATTTTGTAATTGTTTGTGACAGTGCCTTGATATGTTTTTGGTAAGTTATAAATATATTTCTATTTATATAAATAAAAATAAAAATAATTTTTTTAAATATAAATCAAATGAAATAGAATAATATTTAATATAATAAATTTTATTAAATAATTAATAATAATAATTTTATATAATTAATAATAAATTGTATAAAATTAATAATGAAATAATAAAATTTTTATTAATAAAACATAGAAAATTTATAAAAAATTATTTTTCAAGTCACTACCGTGACTTTAATTGTTTGTCACGGTTATGACTTGAATAAGTCACAACCGTGACATGTTTTTCGTAAGTCAAAGGTTTTTGTTGTTTCATAACTATAGCATTCGAGTATTTTTGCATTTTCGGTTCTAGGTTATGTGGGAATATTATATAAGGGTACAATAGTTAATTATCATATATTACATTCCATTCCATCTATCTTCTAAAAAACATTTTATTACATTACACTATGAACCATTGCATTCATCTCAAACTACTTTTCACTATATTACATTCAATTTTATTATAAACTTTTATGTTCTGTTCCGTTCCATTCCATTAATTAACATCCAACTAAAACAACCCTTAGAGTCTCAACTGACATGTCTCATCAAAATTTATCCTCGAACGTTTTTATACCTCCGCTTTAATGGGTAAAATATTTACAAAGTTTAGGATTAATGAATCTTAAGCTATACATACAACATTTAGAAAATAATTAGCGGACAAAACAAGAATGTTGGGTATTTAAAAAAATTACATATTAATATATAAATGTAACGAAATATATATTTATAATTTGATATATAGTAATATAAAGGTTATAATCTAAATATAAAATAAAATAGTTTTCCGATGAGGTAATATTATACAACATTTAGATTTTATACAGTACTTTCACTTATTTTAGTAGAACATGTAAAATGGAGTATTTTATAATTTTAAATATAAATTTTAATAATTATCTTCGAGTTTTCGGCCATGTTGTTACATTAATAATCATTCTAGAACAGTAGAATGATTTAAGATTAAACAATAATAATTTTGGTTAATGTTTGTGGAGTATTCCACTCTAGTTGATGAGGAGGCCAAATTGAGATAACGAAGGTTATAAAAAGAAAAGCCGAAACCTAACCGGGTGCAGGCAGCAGAAGCATTCATTGGATTACAAAATTAGCCATAAATGTAGCTCAGTGGAAATAATTCAGATTATTGGATAAAAGATGATGTTTGTTCTTTAGGATTGCTTCTGGTTAAAGGCAAGATCTAGCACAAAAACATGCCAATGCATCGTAAATGTCACATCACGTGAGTTCATGCTTTAACCAATTCTTTTTACTTGATAGTGTTCTATCTATGACCAATAAAGTTGTAAAAGAGGAGAAAAATTAAGGACATATATATATATATATATAACACTGCATGTAACTGTGTAAGCATGTTCTGAGATCTGAGTTTCTACTTAAAAAGGGAAATTATAAAGCACCAACTCTTTTCTTTTCTTTTGAGCTTGACACATATTCCATCAATGTCTGAACTGACATGATAGTCAGAGACTCTGGTAGTGAGGTTTTTGGTGTACACGAAAGGGGAATCCGGATTTAGCCTCTCCTCCTGCATGTCAAACATGCCATTGCCAGTCATTCCAATGCACGTTTTAAGATTCTTAAGAGGTTATCTAATTTTCCCTCGACACGTGATCATTGACATAAATGAATTAGCAAAATTAAAATTTAAGATGATGAATTGAATCCTATAGGCCTTAATCAAGATTCCTCATGGTCATGATAAAACAAAACGGCTTAAAAAGAACTCTTTTAAGTTTGGCATATATGGCAAAGAAGAAGAGCATTTTAAGTGGGGAGTTGTATAAAAAAAAAAAGGTGAACAAATGCTTTTGGTTTTCTCAGTATCGAAATAATGAATGATGTAGTCATGTAGGCAGCAAGCATTGAAGAGTGACTGTCCGTTTGCTTGTACCAGTCAATGGTTTCTCACTTTCTTGGATAAAGATTAAAGTGTCAGGTGCAAAATTGGATGCAGTGATAATAGAGCGAATACTAATGAGCGGGAGCGGCAAAACTTGGGGAGTTGAAATTATTAGAACTGCCCATGTGAATTAAGGATAGAGTCAGCAGTATTCAAAGTGGTCCAACTACTAAGCCCCAGAGTAGAATCAGAATCCCATCCCTTCATGATTGATTCAGCTTTCCCAAATCCATTCAACCCATAAATTTAATCATACCAGTACTCATCCTGCGCGAGGTATATTGAACAATGACAGGAGTTGGAATATTCCGTTTTATCTAGGTATAATATGTATTTCTTTTTTCAACTGGAGGAAGCGACTATACAAGGCTACAGTGTGAGGAGCTACTCACGAGTCACCACCCTATGCTTCCTATATTTAAGAGTGATATAGGAACTTTATAGAATAGAAAAATGAAGGAATGTGCGCAAGCGCAGGCGTGTTTGGGAGATAAGAGGTTGGAAACTGTGTTACAGCCACACACATTGATGCCAACTAGCAAGTAGGAACCAGGGCAGGGCCCAGTCATAAGGATTTTAACTTGCAGAATCTCGTTACACATCTTTTATGGTTAGTGGTTGGGTCAGATGGGTTGATATATGTGTATTTATGTAAAGAAAAGCTAAAGATTAAAGAATCTGAAATGCATGTGGCAGTGGGTGTGGGTTAAATGAAAAGGGTAAAAATAAATAATAATAATTAGACAAGACATATGAAAGAGATGGTTAGGGCTATAAGATAAGAGTTATATATATAGGTGTGGAACCTAGAGGCATGCAGCTGCAGCTGCAGTTGCACACACAGCGATAGACTCACATGGAGGTACCCAGAAAGCGTTGGTCATTTGTCCCAAAAGACGGGTGACTCGGCCCCACCTGTTCTCCATATCATAACCATCCAGTCTTCGTAACAACTAATCGCTTTTTTTGGTTACAAAGGGAAGAAAAACGCAAAATCTAGTTTAAGTAATGCAGAGATCTACGATACAAAAATTTATACTGATCCTTATACATAGGTAATTGAATTAGAGGTGGTGGCTCCTGAAGAATTCGAAGGTTCAGGGAGGAGAGAGCTTCTAAGAAAGTCAGACTATCTGCGCATTAATTCTAGCATTGCAATCGATGATTTACTTCCTCCTGTTATTGTTACAAAATAGAAGCGACGCCGCGCTTCTAGCACTAGTTATCCTCAATGCACCTCACCTCTTTCTTCTTTCCAGTAATATCAACTATTCCTTTAATACGAACTTACGTTAAACATATTTTTTAAGTATCATTTTATACGAAGATGCATTTATTTTGTTGATTGAAAAAAAAAGCAAGGGAAACAGTTAATGTTGAAGTGCAAGTTGTAAGCATGAGATCAGGATCGTCAAGACCAAGATACACAAAATCATCGCACAAGCAACGGAGTCAACCGTAGAGGCATTGTATTTAAAAAAGGACCATGGTTATGAAATTGAGAAGTAGGTCTTTCTGCCTATCGCTACAGAATTCGATAGGCCGCTGACTATATCTATATGGCATCCTTAATACCAAAGTGACCTAGGCTTTCTTTGACTTGAATACAAGCCAACCCATTTTGGACTTAATTAGAACATTTAGAAATTGTTTGAATTTAATTAATGCTCCTGATCATCATTTTTCATGTTAGCTTGTTTTGGAAACTGTTATGTTCCACTTCAATATCTTTCGCAAGTAAAGTTCAATCATCTGGTTGCAATTAAATTATCCTTGAAAATTGCCAACAACTTGGTATTCCAGTACTTATTGCATCAGTGGCAATAATAGTATATGGTATGCACATCAAGTTAACGGAAAAGATATAGACAACTGGACCAATAATTAATTCAATCAGAATCGTTTTAAAACGTAATTAGCTTTTAATAGATCTGATCTGAAATGGATATAGAACAGCAAATCCGAGGGAAACCAAAACGCAGGCCCTCAACATGAAAAGCGATAAGAAGAGTGAACATGGACCCCCAGATGTCTATTGCTTACCTGGAACTATAACAACATAGCACGTGGCAAAAGTGTTGAACTTGAACAGGTCGCCTAAGTGCCACCCTTCCTTTTTGTGAAGTATAGGAAGGAGAGAGCATCTATTTCTTTTTGGAGAGCCGGTGAGAATTCGAAGGAACGGAATCGGTCAATCCAGATTCTGTTTATGAAACGCCGCGTGGAGCTTGCTGGTTCACTGTGTCCCAGATACGCAAGCTCATAGGTTATTTTTCTCAGCTCACGGGCTGCCTTTAATTTCATTTAACTCACTCCCCATTTGCTCAGCTTTACCCAATCAAATGCTTTCGACGCCACTACTTTTGTCTCCAGACGGCCCGGCAACAAGGTATTTACAAGCGAAGCAACTAATTTGAAGAGTGAAGAGCTAACCTAAAAGGAGAAACAATAAGTAACTTAACATATGCACTTGTATGATTCACTAAAAATGGTCTATTGTGCCAAGAAGCGTACTCCTAACCTGGACAGAAATATAGGGGGCCAAGAAGTAGTGAACTGAATTTAATTGTAATAACTTGTTTATTAACTTTGGCAAGAGAAGAGAAAACGAGATTGATTTCCCTGTTAGGTTACTTTAGCAAATAGCAGCTTCATCTCCCATATCCAAAACGTAGAAGGGAACTAACTAACGCTGGTTAGTTATGGGGAAGAGAGGAGAGGAGAGGAGACGGTGTCATTCAAAGTCCGTCCGTCAAAATATTTGCGCCTTTCTGACACACGCTCACACATAGGGTGCAGTAGAGAGAGAGACAGAGAGCATTGCTCACGGATGATGACGTCTATATTATAACTCACAAAGCCCGACAAGCCCAAAAACTAGATTAACTCTTTTCGTAATTTCGTTAAAAGGGAAGGATAATAAAGTCATTTCATTTCAGTCTCTCTCTTTTTGCCTTAACTTCTCCCACTCTTTTTAAAGGCCAGTAAAGCGGGAGACGCAGATGTAGGCGCAGTCAGAGAGAGAGAGCGAGAGATGGCTTTTCGCTAGTGATAAGATAGAGAAAGAGCGAGCGGTTTTTATCCAGGACAAAAGAGTACGTGACTCAGCCACTTTTAGAAATAGGAAATGACGAAGTTAGTTCAAGAACAGAATTTGGAGAAGCAAATGGGTTGCATGGCTGGCTTTCTTCAGATCTTTGATCGACCAAATGTTCTCACCGGGAAGCGTCTCTACGCCACTAAACGCCTCCCTCCGTCGTTGGTTAGTTCACTTCGCTTGTTTGTGTTTTCGCTATTTTTCTTGTTCTCTAATTGTGTAGTTGACCATCTGTGTTTCAGTTGGTTGACTCTACGCCTGACCCTGATACGTGTATGAGCTCTCTGGCGATGTCCAGAGAATTGGAGAAACATCAGCCCTCAAGATCCATGCCTTCCCCCGATCGGTTCAAGCAATCTCCGGTGACCGAACTACGATCGCCGGCACCGGCTCCGGTAGATGTTCATTCCAAAATGCCGCTTCCTCTTCAGATATTTGAATTAAAAGAGGGGACTAAGTCATCGCGGAAGTGCGGTAAAGAAGCTCCGAGACTTTCGCTCGACAGCAGAGCAACGTTCGATGCAGCAAAAGGAGGTCTCAAGCCAAAGGAGAGTCGTCAAAACCCTGCGTTTATGTCAGCAAATCGTTGCGAGAATAATGGAGAAGATAGCGATAAACAGCGCCGATCGCCCAGTGTAATCGCCAGACTAATGGGATTGGAAAAGCTACCGGAGTCCGAATCTGAAGAATCGAAGAAACCTGAACTTCGGAGATCTGCTTCCGAGTCTAGAGCTTCTAGAGATCTCCTTCAGTATCGTTTCATCGACGGCATCAATTTTCAGCTAAAGCAGCCACAACAACCGAGCCCGGAGAGTGATAACATGACCAGAGAAGGCGTCATTAAGGATCCGATGGCTAATGCTAGAACAGGTGATCCAAAGGCGTATAATGCCGTACGCAATGTGAGAGCTGAGCCAGCAAGAGCACAAAACAGAGGCATAGGGCAGAGAAAGAATTTCTTTGATTCGGCAGATTTTTTCCCAGAGCCAAAACAGGCTGTGTCTGCCTATTGTGAGATTGAGAAGAGGTTGAGAATGAGAGGTATCGATGAGCCTTCCAAAGATCTCGAGACTCTCAAACAAATCCTCGAGGCTGTGCAACTAAAAGGCCTTTTACATTCCAAAAAGGCACCAAACCAATTCTGTAACAGAAACTTCGTGTACGATAGGAGTTTATCACGCGATGAATCCCCAATCGTCGTAATGAAACCGGCGAGATCAACGTCGCCCATGAATCGAAGAATTGGGAACGACTCGCCCCCTTCAAGTTTCAGAACGAGGGCTGGTGTTCGGCGTGGTTCGTATCCCTCTAGCGAGACACCACCGACGATGAGTCCGAGACGTGAAGGGCTGGAGATTGAAAGGAATGTGCGAAACCAACCCAGAACTACCATTCCTGTGGACATTCGATTGAGGTGTTCTAACAGAAGACCATTGACTGTTGAAACGCAGAGGAGGGTGAGTAACGAGTCAATGGAGCAGAGAAGAGGATCTCCAGTTCAGTCTCCGAAGATTAGTTCTAGAAGAAATGTGATAGATCAGTCCACAAATAGATCACCTAGAAACCGAAAACAAAGTGTGGGAAATGCTCAAAAGGAGGAGAAAGTGTTCATTCATGCGGAGGATGAATCATCCACCTTTTCAGAGTGCAGCATCAGCACCTCTTCTCAGACTGATACGGAGTTTAATGTTCGCGACATTCTTCTTTAATCGCTAGTTTTGATCAAGTTTATTTCGTGATTACTTGTTAAACGGCATTGTAATTGATCGCAGAGGTCGAAAGCGGATGATTACAAGGAAGGCAGGAATCTGTTGGAGAGGTGTGATAAGCTGCTTCACAGCATAGCGGAGATGACGGCGACAGAGTTACAACCCAGTCCGGTGTCAGTGTTGGACTCATCTTTTTACAAAGAAGAATCTTCTCCGTCACCGGTAATGAAACGGAGCATTGATTTCAAAGGTAAGGGACTCTGCCACCAAATTTTAATGCGTGCTCAATTGGTGTCTTTTGTACTAACACTCTGATTGCTAGATATGCATTCGGATGACGTCTGTTTCTTTATTTTTTAATTTTAAAATAATGATTCTGAATCTGAAGCCTTCTCCTCAGTCGTCAGGCCAATAGTCTAGGTATACCTGTAGTTTGCGTGGTGGTCCTCTCAATGAGTCATGTCTTGGAGTGGTCAAAATACAGTCATTACACCAGTATTTAACTTGGGCATACTAAAACTGAAATCAGCCATAATTTGTCTGGAGGAGTAAAGTTATGAGCGGAGCGGGTTATATAACGCTTTTAATGTTAGGAGGCAGAGAAGAAGCGAAGAGGTTACGGGATTTCATTTCCTTGAACCAGGGGCAGGAAAAGTGAGAAAGTTGTTATTTTGTGGGATGCTATTAGTATTCATACAACATCGTCATAAATGAAGTTCGAATTATCAGATGATATTTAACTCCAGGACTATGGAATAGATAACTAGTAATAGTGATTATAATCAGTGCGCTTTTCTATAAGTAGAAGGAAAAGGAGGATACTCTCACGTGGGGTGCGGATGAGGATGATTGTTATTCACTGGACCCGTCATAACGATGCCCAATAGTCATATCCTTGTATGTCACAAATGTAACAGCTGTAATGGAAAACGGAAAAAGCTCAACCAAGAAAATTGCCTGATGTGAGAAAATCCAGGCACACTTCCTTCTTTGTCTATTCAATGTTATGGTAAATTACAGATCTTTTTTTTTTCTTTTAATGTCTTCTTGGCGTTCTTTTCATAATGGCCCACTCTATGCTTTAACAAGAGTGTGGTTTCCTTTTAATGACTATTTCCTTTTTCTGTCAGCATGTCAAAGCCTTAGTTATTGTCATACTTCGCACTGATTGATGTAGACCCTATTTATCTCGCTTCAGATCAGAAGTGGAGTAAACATTTAACATTTAAGCGATTCTGTATTTTTGTTTTGTCTCAATTTACCATACCCTGTATGTATGTTGTTATTGTGCTAAAGCTTTTGTTATGAAGGCAAATAAAAGAAAAAGAGGTTGGCTTTGGTGGCTGACAAGTGACCGTTTTATGGATAAAATTCAGATCAATTATTTGCTGACCTAGAGGATGACATTTGGAGCCCGGTAATCTCGCCAATGCAGTGCAAATCGAAGGAGAATTCAAGTGATTGCGATTACATATACATATCTGATATCCTACGTGCTTCCATTTATTTGCCTGAAGACTCCGAAGTCTTCCTACTGTTAGAAAAACAGCAATATGACACCTCCAAGGTCTCTACACTACAAAGAAAGCTTACATTTGATACCATCACAGAGATCCTCGATCGGCAGAAACAGTTGCCACCATGGAAAACTGGTAGCTGGGTGAATTTCAGCTGTGGGCCAATTTCGTTGCAGGAAATATGGTCAGAGTTTCAGAGAATTCGGGAGAGAGACTCGTCGGATGACTTGTTTGAGGTCATATGTGGGGTGCTTAAAAAGGACCTGGCAGCCGCAGGGGACGCTGTTAATGGGTGGGGTGATTGTCCGATCGAGATGTCTGAAGCTGTTTTAGACATCGAGCGGTTGATATTCAAGGACTTGATCAGCGAAACAATCCGAGACCTGGCTGCATTTTCCGGAGAGTGGAATCAGATGCAGATCACAGTTCCCCGAAGAAAGTTGGTCTTCTAAAATTAACGACAATATATAGGCTGCATTTATCATTTGAGCATTTCCTTTTCCTTAGCCTTTGGCTACCGCCCCGTTCCATGTTTTCGTGTGTCCAGTTCCTTTATATATATATATATCTATATATATATATATATATATACATATTTAAATTTTTTAAGCCAACTGAAAACCAGGCAAGTCTAACGTTCACTTTAGCATCCTGTAAAATATTTGGATAGAAGATATATAAATTTGGGGAGCATGTGTATCGCGGTTAGTTCTTATTATTAAAAGAATGGTTACGTTCATAGGCTTTCGTCTCAAATAAGTGCACGTAATCATTCCATCGCACAGCCTCTGATCTGAAAATTATGGTCAACAACACTGTTTCCTGTGAGTTTGGCACGCAGGCTTTATTTTTTTTAAAGTATGTTGACCGTTTAGCTGGAAAGTGAAAATGAGTGGGGTTAAGGAAGCGAAAAACTGAAGTGAAACGATGGAGCTTTTTCCAGTTGGAGCTTATTAATACAGGAAGCTGGTGGGTTAGGGACGGGCAGGTGGAGTAATCCGAGTGTTATGGAAGAATGGGAGTGCCTTTGCCTTTTGAGTGTATTGTGAGCACCTGTCAGTGATCCCATGATGACGAGGGAGGGTAAGTTGGACATTAAATTGACCCAGACTTGTACTGGAATTGACATTACCATTCAAGTCCCAAGTCATAACCAATAAAAATAGCAATTAATGGCACCGGTACGGGCCGGTGTTCTAATTTTGTTCCAGTCAAGTACCCATTCCCATGCGTTCTATTTTTGTTCCAAATTTAATAAAATAAAATAAGAATTAATTAATTAGAACTGAAAATCTGTTCCGCACAGGCCTCCTAGCTTGTTAATAAGTGCTACGCTGCATTGGTATTTGTTTAGTCTAGGCAGGCAGGCATAGGCCCAATGATCTCTCAAGTCCTATTTTGCAAGTAGAAAGGGATGGGGTCCTTTTGCGTTAAGAGACGTGGATGGTGCACTGGCACGCCCACATGTCCACTACTGCCATTTGGGATTTGGAGTGGTATTGTACTGGATGGTTGTTTGTTTTAGTGATATTATTATTTCCTGGCAAGAACGGTCTGCTTGTCTCCTCTCTTGGAGACATTCACCTTCACCTTCAGCAGACGATGATGAAATTCAAAATGTAAGAAGGTGGTCTGATCTCCCATTCCCAAGTTCATTGTTCGCAATGCTAAAGGTGTTTAATTGGCTACTTCAGCTAAAGAGGAAAAACAATTATAGAAAGCCCATGGTCCTACTCCAACCACAACACCTTTTCAAAATGCCCCATTTCCTATTTATGTCATTGTTTGGTTTTTGATTTGCTTCTGACTCTAAAATTGAGAAAGAAAGGAATACAAACAGAAACTATCATGGACCAAGAGAACAATGTCCAGTCCAAGGCCACATTGTTTGGGCCTAGATAAACAATTGCTGCGAACCGCGATTTACACTCCAGTGGTTAGTTTTCACCGATCCAGTCGCCGCATTGTCAACATTGCGGAAGCTCTAGACCTGCATCTTAGTGGCAACTTGCTCTCCTTCCAAATTCCAACGCCAATAAGAACTGTCTCTTTCTCTGCTATTCTACGTTTAGAGAATACTGCGTTTTAGGTTAGGTTGATCTTTTTATATGTTCCTTTGTTTATTGTACTTCATCCATCTTTTGACTAAGCTTCCTACTTCAACGGCCAAATGATCTACTTAATTAGCGATCACTGGAAGATGGTGAATGCATTTGGATTTCCTTCACTTATGGAATCATTTGATCTCTGTATATCTTAATGCTCATACCTGCATGTTTAATGTACAACTTTCTGCAGATTATTGTTAGTTGTACTAAATGGAAATTATCTTGTCCATGTGCACTTATCACACATTTCAATATAGGATGAGAATGGGAGTGGAAATGGAATACAAAAGGAAAGAATTATAGATTATATTGCATTTTCTTATTGATGACAACTATATTAAAGATGGGATAGATTATTTCCCAAATAGGAACTAAAATTTGTTAATTCTTGGATGACAGGAGGAAGCCCCAATATGAGGTATGCCATTTCAGAAATTAGCCTTACGCATGAAGGTAATTGAGCTATCAAAAATCAGGGAACAGTACCTCCTATCCAGTGCCCTCTGTCCCTGTTGCATTGGATGGTTGAGATCAAAAGGGTACTGGGTAGGTATAGAGTAGGGGTACAGAGGATGTGTAGCCCAAAAATCATCCATACCAATCCATCGTGATGATTGTCGCCGACGGCTTGTACGGTTTTTACTCGTGGTTTTCTTCATAGCCTCTGGTATAATTTAATAGCACACCGTTCACTTACCCGCGTTCAACTAGTATTGAATACCTTGAATATTAATCAAAATACTCACTTTTATTGGCAGCCAACACCTTTACGATCTCAAATCACATGATTGACATTTTCCAAATTTGCATCAACGATATAGAATGTGCTAGGCATATAGGTTCAATAAGGACAGTTATCCAGCTTGTGTATGACATGCACATTAACCTATACAAATCACAAGTCTTTCAATATTTTGCCAACCTTCCTGGGTTTCATAAGATACATAATATGATATAGTTACTTTGCAATTTCAACACTTGCTTCTGTGTCCATGCTCAAGTTTGTAATTCTTTTTTACTTTTTGCATCTATTTTTATGTTCTGTGCCTTACTGAGATTCAAATGTCGTCCTATTAGAATAAAACAACAATGATTTTAAAACATTAAGGAACCTCGTGTCCACTTTGAGCTATGATTCTTAATTAGTGGGGGAATTAATCACTTGTTCTCACAAGGAGACAGAAAAGACAGCAGAAGAATTTTACTTTGGTATGTTGACAAGACATACAAGGTGGGAGACAATCACGGGCCAGCCTGCGGCACGAGAACCCTACAATATAACTTCAGCCGAAATAATTTAAACACTAAAAAGGCCATGTGGCTTATGTGAAAGGAGTAGAGCCATTTCTAGTCCGGTCGCTATCAAAGCTGCAAGAAGCCTCTGCAGAATTAGTTTCCCCGCTATTAGAGTAGCCTCCAAACTTTCCTTCCTTAGAGTAAAAAAAAAAAGAGAGTATGTTCTGAAATTTGGTCACTCTGAAAATCTAACATAATTTCAGTTTGAACTTTTGGGTTTCATTTCCCTGGCTGTGATTGTGCTCAATAACATCTTAATGATACATGTTTCATTTTTGTGTGGTCCACATGTTTCGTGTCTTGTACTCGTAATCAGAAGTGATCATTTTTTTTAGTCATATCTTAAATTCATAGTAACCGAGACAATAAGCCATAGATGTGATTACAATAACGCAGTTGATGACTTTACCCCACTGGCTCTATAAACTCACAGTTACTTTTTTTTGAGCTATACGTTCTTTGTAATGATTCTGGTCATCATCTTATTTTAATCTTAATACAAACTTTTTTCAAATTTTTCTGGATTTTGTTTACACGCCATTTATTTGATAAAGCATGTGGAAAGAAAATGCCAATAAACCCTGCAGGTCTTGGAGTGAAGTCACAGGAAGATCCCCTTCTATGTTAATGTTCTTGTGTTCTTTATATCAACTTTTGGTTTTGGCTTATATCATTTTCCTCTGCCCAAATGTTAAATAACTATGAGAAGTTTGATTGGCCCCTTGACACGAGAAGTTATGAATTAGTATGTTATGAGTATAGTGTGGGAATTCAAGTTGAGAATATAAAACATTCAGAGAAAGGAAGCTGACCTCTTCGAAAGAAAAGGAAAAGCCGAAAGCACAAACACTAGTGCAGTTGCACTCACTATGTGATGTCAACTTACCACGGACTTGACATCAATTTTGTTTCCCCGTATGTGCTGAATGTTCCTTGACATTTGGTTCTATATTCCTACGAAGACTTTTATGTCCAAACATTGTCCCATAAACCGTAGGGAAGAATTATCAGTCATCAAATAGGTGGTCTATCCACAAATGCTTGCTTCCAAATATTTTTCTTAGCTGGAACATTTCGTTATGTGCTTTTGATTTGCTTTGCCTGCAAAGGTTTATACAGAAAAGGTCAGACAGTCGTTGGAATTTTTTAGAACCTATTGTATTTGTTTAAAAATGGGGTGGGTTAATATGAGGTGGTTTCGTGCATCAAAAGGAAATGTCCAAGGGAGATAAATGAACATGCATCTGGCTTATATGCAAACATATTTATGAAGAAATGTGATGGAGTCGTACATAATTTATAGCATGGTTGATTGAATGCTGCATCTTCAGTTAATGCGGGAGGATCCTGACCAAATATTATCTCACAACTCATATCTTCAAAATCTGCAAAATAATTTGACAGCAATACAATATGAACGGCATTTGGTGGATTAGACTATTGGTAAACTGAGCTTTTAGTATTTATTGGAAACAGGAGTCACTAGCAACTGATATAGGTGGCTTTGTTCATGTTATATGCAGACTAGGTTAAACATTAATGGTTGATTTCAAGGGAAACAGTTGAGTATCGGTGTCTCTGCATTTAGCATGGTAGAGTAAGCAGCATTATTCATGAAGTGTATTAGTTTACAATCCAAAATTCAGGTGCCAATGTCTCAATTTAATATGCAATTTATGCAGTAATGTTTAATCTATTTTCCACAACTCTCAAGTGAGATTGGATGGTTCTAATAGCAGTGTGCACCTAAATGCTTTAGCCCGGGGCCCTCCATTGACATAATGAGCTTAGCCTCCACATTCTCTAATGCAGTTACTATTACTCCTTCAAGCATGATCCCTTTTTCTGTCTCTGTTATTCAATTACTATAAGAGGAAAGTTTATTGATTTTAATTCCTATTGCAACTCTTAATTATAGTCCAAGAAATCTATTGTCTTTTCTCCGACTTGAATCAAGAATTTACAAACTTTGCATTTAATTTTTTATTTTACAGGACTAGGGAGACCATGCCTATCAAGTGATGAAGACCGTGAAAGAAACCCTATGCTTTAGAAACAATATGATTCCCTGGTGATTGTCTGATCTGTTAACATTTGCAAGCTTTTATTGTTAGTTGCTTGACCTCTAGTACAGGTATAACGGGTTACTCAAAATACTCATGGACTCCAAAACGAAGTTGTCCTGAAAGTTGGTGAGCAAATAAAAAATTTCTGCAGCAGTCACGAAAATAGGAAGTAGGTATTATGTCCTTGGCAATTTGCCCATGTATATAATTTATTTTGAGATGGATGACACTTACTAGGAACCATATTGACAGCCATTCCCATGGAGTTCTTAATAAACGTCTGAGTTGGCACTTTGCAGAGATTAGTACACATCCCAACACAATTGGTCTCCTCCAAAAATCTGCGAAATGTGATACAAGTAAAACCTGTTGAATTTAGTATAATGGCAAGAGCAATGAGTACTTTGATGATGATGGGCACTATTTATGGTGTTCGTGATGGTAATGGAGATGGGAAGGGAGTCTAGAAGCAAGCCATTGGAGGAGATGCTTTTGGCGATGAAAAGTGTACAAGGTAGGTGGATATGGGACCCTATTCTTGGTTCAAATAGACAAGTGCTACTGTGAAAAGCAATAAATTTTGGTACCTGCACTTTTTTATGTGGACTACATTCTTTTCTGCTGTCCCGTTGAACTCGGACTCCCGCACCTTGTGTTGTTTATATGTCGATAAGATGAGCCCCATTAGTATACATATATGACTTAATACCTACATCAGACCTGACGAAGTAGATCTTATTGCATGTGTGTGCATCTCTTTGGAGGACGTTTTGTTATGTTCCGGTGGTTAGTTCTCAAAATTCTGTCATGGTAGAACTTGAAACCAGCTGCTTTGTGTAACAACTAACTACAAAGATTTAGTTTATAATAGATGGAGAAGGAGAGGGTTGTACCTCGGAGCTAATTTGTGATTTGGAACTATAAAAAATAAAATAAATAAAAGAGTAAGGTCGCTGTGACTCCGATGTTCCATAAAAAAGATGGTAATGTGTTATGTTTTCCTTTTTTTTTTCTTCCAAAATTAGTGATTTCCATGAGTTATTTATTCATTCCAATAAGCCTATTTGGGTGTATCATCCCATAGTGTAAGATTTAACCCTTCTCTTTGTTCCAACCTCACTTCTTTGTATCTCTAGTGTAGTATGTTATACAAATGCACACCTTGGTCTGAGGTAGATAACACGAGACTGGGTTTGTTCATATTATAAGTGGTGGTGCGTTTCTAAAAACAATGGTGATGAACAGCTTTCTTCTTAACTAAAGACTTCAATTTTCACTTGAAAGTAAGGCTAATCCTGTTGTGTGATAAAGACTTAAATTCAGACATGCATGTATCTGTACAGGATTTGTAGGATTCTGCCGTGAAGCTCATATATTTAAATACACAGTTACCTCGCATGGTCCGACCAGCCAAGCAAAAAACAAGGTTGTGAAAGTGGCAAAGTACTCTCGTGTAAATTTACTCTGAGGAAGCACTGCTTTGATCTGGCATCATATTAATAAAAAATAGAAATGTTAGGAATTGAGTCGACGTGATTTAGGTTTGAGACAAAACAATCCTTAATTGTTATCGTACAATCATGTATTTACAAAAGTTTCACAGCTCTATCAAGATGACAACATTCCACAACTCATTCATTGGTAAGTATGCAACTATGCATGATCGTGATCCAGCGAAGGAGATAAAGCTCAGGATGATAAAAACAAGAAACAATCAACTTGCCAGATTGAGGATCACTTCTGGAATGGCTTTATGGAGAGCTTGGATCACAATCTCTCTTTGTTCTATGAGACTGAATTTTCTGGACGCATCTACTGCTGCCTGCACCAAGCCATCATAACCACTCTTGCTATTTCTCATCTCTGCAATGTATGTTTCCTCAGAAAATAACGCTATATATGCATAAAAACTAAAAGCATCAAATGGAAACGAACCTGTTACAGCTTGGACGCTCTGGGATAGGTGGTTCACTGCTAGCTGTTCAAACCAGTTATCATTGTAAACAGTCTTCCCCGTTAGTCCTGGAAAAGTATCTGCTGGTTTGGAGCTGTTTCTAAAGTTATCTGTTGGCCTCGCCAGCACGGCCAGAACTGTTGAGTAACTCAGCTTGCTTCTGCGGTTCAACGGAGGACGGAATGGAATAAGATTTCTCGTTGGTAAGAGGAGTTTCGGTTCCATATTTGAAGAAGAAAATGTAGCAGAGTACTTGGTAGTGTAAAATTGTTTTGGAGGGGGACAAATAAGAAAGATGAGCATTTTAAAGACGTCTCGTACATGAGATCCTGTGGTCTGGACTTTTGGAGCTTTGCACACTCTAAATATTCCTTGCTGTGCTTTCAGTTGCTATGGCTGAGGATAGCCATTGTTTAAGAAAGCCTTCGAAAGTGGCCTCTTTTATTTGGTGGTTGGTGAAAGCCACAGATTTACTAATCTATACTACTGTTGTTTGCATCACACGATAGGAAATTGAGGTGAAGGAAGTCAATAATTTTGGCATTAACCAATTAATCAATATATCTAAATTGTTTAAAAATCATCCCATTTTGCTGTCTGGCAAAAACTTCGTGTCATGCCAAACAACATGTTCCTGCCTCATCTACACAAACAAACGTACATAAGAAATTTCAGTTTGAATTGATAAATACTACATGCATAATCAATCCAGGCCGGCTTAACTAGAATGGCCCATATGCAAATGATTTAGATATCAGTGTCCTCAGGGTTAGATCTTCAACAATAAAGACAATGCAAGCCCCTAAAAGTAGGTACAGTAGATTACGCTTCCAAAAAGATGAAGGTAGCTTAAAGTAACCTCAGAAGTAGCTGGAGGCATAGGGTTTTGATGCTTTTTTTATTTTCATTATTCATTTACTTACAGGTTACTCGATTCTTTGGTGGGGTTTCTAATGGACTCCTAAAATGATTAAACAAGAAATAGTTTTTGGTCCGAAACTTATCCCAAAATAAAAAGACTGTTGGTACTAATTACATTAACATCTTAATCAATCAAAATGCCTGCATTACTGATAAATACTAAATACAAAACACTAGGCTGTGCCATCTTAACCAAAGCTTTGATATAATCTAACTTGTTAATGCTTGTCTTGTCTAAGTTCCAAATTCATCATTTTCAAACGGCCAACCTTCCTGTAGAAATAGAGAACAACAGAAGAAATTGAAGAAGAAGTTTGTATTTCTGTGTGTGTAAAAATAGACGTACATGCTCCTATTTATACATTGTAAATGTCTCTAAATAAAGCAACAAATCAACATAATAAAATACATCATTAATGTACATGATCTTAGGCAAAAATAAAGGCTAATTTATAGGGATTTGGTTGACTAAGAAATATTGTGTGATATACGTTAATACCCCCCTTAAACTCAAGATGGAAGTGACGATGATAACTTGAGTTTGTAGAGAAGATCTTGAAAACGTTGATGTGGATGTGATTTGGTAAACCGATCAACAATTTGTGCTTGAGATGAGATTGGGATATGATGACGCACAAGATGACAATCGATTTCAACGTGTTTAGTTTGTTCATGAAAGACATCATTGTGAGCAATCTGGATGGCACTATAAATATCACAGAAGAGAGGAACTGCTGAAGAGAACGTGACACCGATGTCTTGAAGTAACCATCGTAACCATATACATTTAGAGGTAGTGTCAGCGAGGGCTCGATATTCTGATTCAGTGCTTGAGCGAGAAACAATTATTTGCTTCTTGCTACGCCAAGAAATGAGAGATGTGCCAAGAAAGAAACAATATCCAGTGGTAGATCAACAATCAGTTGGGTCCCCAGCCCAGTTAGCATTAGATTATGCACGTAAATCTAATGAAGATGAATGACTAAAGTGGAGTCCATGAAACAGAGTACCTCAAATATATGGGAGTATACGAAGAACAATAGAGAAGTGAGTTGTACGTGGTGCAGACATGAATTGATTGATAATGTGAACTGTATGAGCAATATCTAGGCGAGTGACAGTATGATATATAAGGGGGCGTTTGGTTTGAGGGTTTGGGAATTAAGGAATGAAATAATTGTAAAAAATAGTGTTTGCTTTAGGTTTTTCAATTCCAAGGGAATAGATTTATTCCATTAAGTTTGAGAATCTACTAAACTCTCCAAATGAGGTGGGTATCAAGTTTTCATTCCAATTTAGTGGTTACTATTTATATCCCTCCCTCACATAAGCAACTTTTATTCTTAATTATATTACTCATCACTCGTCATCATCATCTTCATTATTATTATTATTATTATTATTATTATTATTATTATTATTATTATTATTATTATTATTATTATTATTATTA
>JANVCQ010000004.1:15246252-15260453 GCA_025531925.1 Erythroxylum plowmanianum
TATGCAACAATGTGAATATATGTTATATGGAACGATGTGTTGCATGAATTGAGTGAACCATCGATGATGGTTTCTCATTGAGTTCACAAAACTCATCCAAAATTTGCAATTATTTTTCAGGACTCAGAAGAATACCCCATTAGACAACGGGCGTATGACATCTGCTGATTATTAAAGTAGAGAAGGGGTCGGGATCAGTTTGCGTCTGCATTAGTATATTTCATTTTCTGAATTTTTGTATTAATGATATTGTATTTATGAAAAGGGCCCCGAGGTCATTGAATTGTTTATGTAAATTGTTTTCCGCATAAATTATAATGTGTGTGTGTATGTGTTAAAGAAAAAAAAATTATACTGAGTTTTGACTAAGTGATGTAGCATGCCACCCTCGCGGGGCACGGACTCGGATGTCATCATCGATGTCGGGTTCGGGTCATGCGGGAGTGGGGTGTTACATACTAATTCTAGTAACTCTCTAGAATGTTGCCCCTTTACCTTAAAAGGTAGTTTAGTCATCTTTTTCAATAAAGAAGATTCACAAATTTTATATGATTCATAATCAAAAGAATCCAAATATCCTTCTTTATGAAATTTTGTGATTCTAGTTTCATTGATATGACCTAACCTACAATGACATAAATAAGATGAAGTTTGGTTACTTAATTTACTTTTCTTACTATTTATGTTAATAAATAGCTTTTCAAGATCTAACTCATACAAATCATTTGTAAGCAATCCATATCCATAATAAATATCATCTTTATAAAAAGAATAACTATTATTCTTAATTATAAAGACAAATCTATTCAAATCCAAATGAGAAATAGAAATGATGTTTCTTGTAATAACAGGAACATAATAACAATTATCAAGTTCTAGTATAAGGCCATAAGGCAAAGTTAAACTACAAGTCCCTACAACTAATGCGGCAATTCTTGCTCCATTGCCAACTTGCAGGTTGACTTCGCCTTTCTTTAATGATCTAATCCTTGATAATATCTGCATGTTATTACATAAGTGAGAACCACAACCAGTATCTAATACCGAAGAATGTAGAATAGAAGTAGAAGATTGATCTCAATCATAAACATACCTGAAGAACTAGCTTCCTTAAGCCTTTGATCTTTTAGGCTAGCAAGATAAGTTGGGCAGCTCCTTTTCTAATGTCCGTTACTCCGCAATGAAAACATGTGCCCTTGTCATTGCGCTTCTTCTTGACACCTCCTTTGGCTTTTACTATATTAGTAGAAGCCTTATGTTTCTTGTTATTATTCTTTTTAAAGTCCTTTTTTTCACTTTTAAAAGAACTAACAACAAGCACAGAATTGAGTTCCTTCTTAAGGCACCCATTTGCAGTCTTAAGCATGTTCAACAGTTTAAGAAATGTCATGTCCTTCTTATTCATGTTGAAGTTCATGACGAATTGTGAAAATCTCGAACTCAAAGACTGCAGCACCAGATCAACGCTTAACTCGTGGTCCATGACAAAACCTAATTGAGCCAATTTTTCAATGTACCCAATCATCTTCAGCATATGAGCATTGATTGAAGATCCTTCTATCATCTTGCATTGAAATAGTGCCTTGGAGATTTGATATTTGTCCACTCTACTCTGTGCACTAAATAACTCCTTAAGATACAGTATCATAGTAGGTGCATCCATGTCCTCATGCTACCTTTGAAGTTCAGGAGACATGCAAGCTAACATCACACATGTAGCTTGCTCAACGTCATCAATATAACACTAATAATTCTCCCATTCTTTATCAATAGCATTTGAACAAGGTTCAGATGGAGCAGGACTATCAAGAGCGTACAACTTCTTCTCTTGCCTAAGAACTATTCTTAGGTTTTAAAGCCAATCTGAAAAGTTAGGTCTAGTCAGCTTGTTAGCATCTAAAATGCTCCTTAATGTCAGGTTGGTATTCATCTTCAAATTTAATAACCGGAAAATATAAAAGGAGCATATATTAGTTTATATCCAAAAATCAAATAAAATAAGGACTTTAAAAAATATTTGATTACTCCCACTATTTTCTACAAAAAATAGCTCTCACTATTATATCAAAAGATTATCAAATAATTTCTTAGTGGGCTAGGATCTTATTTAAAGTTAATTGATCTTGAGTTTGCTCATCAAATTAATTAAAAATAAATTAGGTAGAAAACAATTTTTCACTCACATCTCATATGATTGCTAGTATCGTTAGATGATAGCTTTTGCCAAAATATATCAAATATATTATTCCTAACCCTCTTTCTAAATTTATATGATCATGAATTTACTCATTCAAATCATACAATTTTAACTAAGTAGAACCCATTAATTTAAGATAAAACATATCCGAGTTAAAATGACATTGAGTTTACTTAACAAGTCAAACAATAAATAGAAATCTGGTTTTATTCTCAAATAATGGAAGACAACTATCACGTTCATAACGTGAACTTAGTATTTTATTGAGGGATTTAAAATTTCAAAAAATTTCCGATCTCATCAAAATAATATAATCTCATTATATTTATAATTTCAAACATAATCCAATTATGAAAGGAATTATTTAAAAACTTTAGCTTGATTCTAATTATTGATTTGATCATAAATTTAATTTAATAATTCAACTTTTGAAAAATTAAATTAAATTCCAAAACCTTTCCTCATAAATATTCCTTTGAAAACAATTTTCAAAAAATTAATGAAACAATTTTCAGTTTTATTAGGAGTTGAAATTAATTTAATTACTATTAAATTAATAAAAGACAATTTTGGGTTTTAAAACATTTTTAAAACACATAAAAAATTGAAGTTGGGGTGTCTGGCGTGTGCACTCCACGTGCCAGACATGAACACGCGGTCAATGGAGTTGATTGGTGCGTGTCTGCAGGAGATGCCCTGCGAGGACAACGGGAGCGTGTCTCACACACACCCATTGTCTTCTCCACGAAACCATCTCCCTCTTTTGGAAAAATCCCACGTCGTCTTCTTCCCATTCAAAACTTCTCCTTCCACATTCCTACAAATCGCAGCCACGTCGCAACAACCAACCCACGTTCGTTTTTCAAACCATCAGCCGTCGAGTCTTAAAACCATCACATTGGTGAAGTCACCGGTGTCCTCTCCACCGCCTTGCATTCATGGGTGAGTATTCACCGAGCGGTGTTGCATAGTGGTGATGCCAAATCAGTGGTGTCATCGACCCAAAATCACTAAAGGTAAAATGCCGTTGATTTTGCAATCATATATAATAAACATAAATGTAGAAACCGCAGAAAAGAGAATCAAAATATGGCAAAAAAAACAAATATGGTTTAGGGCTTTCATCACAACCGCAAAAACTAGAGCATATGATACAACAGAAAACACATGAAAGGAGAAATCGCAGAAGTCAAACATCGCAAACAATAACCCATAAAAGGTAGGGCTTTCTCAATCAATTTCCAAACTTAAACGCAAGGTAAGCATTTTGCGAAAACAATTTCTAGGAAAATGAAGATTTAGTTTTGGCAGAGTTTGTTTGTTCATAACAAATAGCACAAGCCCATAATAATTAGGAATTTTGAACACCTTAGACATTCATAAACATGCAAGGTTCACAAAAACGATTTTTTTAGACCCCATATATAGCCTTCGTATATGCTCTCAAGGGTGGAACATCAAACAAAACCCAATTTCTAGCTAACGCATGCTTGAAACACATAATGAAAATATGTGGTTTTTCAGAACATTCAAATAAGAACAGTCATGGATATCTTGTTCGGGGAAACACTTTCTAAAAGAGGAACAGTCGTGAAAACTTTTGTCTTTTTCGAAGCATAAAAAACCAAATCAACAATAACAATCAAGCCTCTAATACAAGATTAACAATTAAAGGAGGCTCTGACACCACTGTTAGAATCCAACTGTGATCGAATCACAGGTGCAGCGGAAAAATAAATTTTTTTACGAATTCTGGGTAGATCCCGATAATTGATTAAACTTGAATAAACAAAATTCGATTTAGAAATTGTACCTTGTTCACTTTCCGAAGAAAAATCTTTGAAACTTTTCTCCGAGTGATCAATTACGAGCTGTCCAATTGTCCAGTCTTTGATGATATCCACAGAGCAATTCTCAAACTGCTTTTGAGAGGAAGAAGAGAAAAATGTTAGCTTCTAAAAAGCTCTTCTCTTTAAATAGAAAAATCATATTAGTCTTTTTATTAAAATTAAAACTTTTTAATTATAATTAGAATTAAATTCTAATTTTAATTAATTTAATTTTAATAAAATCAAATATCTCATATTTGATTCCCAAAGTTTTTCAAATTTTATAATTAAGTCCAACTTAATTAAATTGATTTTTCTTTCATAAATTGCTCTTTAATGTGTGACTCATTAGGTACCTAATAAATTAGCAATGATTATAAATTATAATTTTAATTCACAATTAGAATTAGATAAATTAAAACTTCTTTTAATTTATCTTTAATTATCCAATTAAATAATTCATAATCATAAATCATGATTGACGTCTAACAACATATCATGATTACTCAAATATCAAGAATATCAAAGTGATTGACTTAACATGTCTATGTATGATTATAATGTATAATTGAATCTTTTCGTCATTCAATATTCTAATTGGACAGAGTATGGATATAGTGCTTACTCTTATCATCGAATCATGTTTGTTCTTTCTAATTACTAATTTATTTATAATTGAAATTAGAAAACTCCTTTTCAAATATCAATTCACTCCGATCAAAGAATTCTATAAATAATTACTAATCAAGAACAGCAAAATATTCTCTCTAATTACTTTAGAGTGACGAATCCTATATTGACTCACTAAACTATCTACATATGATTCAAAACACAGTAATTCCAATACTAGATATCTTGGTAATTTCAAGTCTAAGAATCAATTATACAACTATCATTATGAAAAGCCCATAGACACATAAGTAATATTTCATTTGAAATTCTAATAATCGAGTCAGTTCAGTGACTTATTATCTAATAATCACCCACAGATTAGTTTAAGTATTTCAATACTTTAATTTATAAGATCAATTACTTTCTTCATAAGAGAGAAACATAATATGTACTAGTTTTACCGTTTCAATAATATCCAGTATTGATTAAATTACAACTAGAAATATTTAGGAATAATACATAAGTATAAATTGAATATCATAATTATGATATTATCATAATTTCAATTACACAGTAATTATTCCAAAGATTTTATCTTTAGTATTAAAACATAAAATATTAATTAGATTAATACACAAAGATAAATAAAGCTTTTTTATTAATAAAATATAATGTCATATATTAATTTGTATCCAATTAATTGAATGCAAGACATAAACTAACAAATAGCACCCTAAATGAAGGATTGTTTGCAGTCTCGCTCACAACGATTTAAATCGGAATTATTTTAATTTGAAATCAGGAAACTGGGACAGTGGAATGAACAAAATTAGGGAGGAAGCGCCCTCCAAAGCACTTGTATTAATTTCTAGTTTTATTCATTTGTGCGTCTTGTGGTGACTTTTATCTGTATTATTTTCTTGATGCAAGAGAGGAACAGAATTTGATGGCAAGGAGGAGGGTCCGGGAGCTAGGTGTCGTGCCTATGGGGTGCGCGAAATTACTGCAAGTGAATGTTATGTAGGGTACGACTCAAAAGTGGGATTATAAAATCAAGTAAAACATCTCCTGAGCTATATTTAGTTTGGTGAGTATTTATTGCATGATCACTCTGGGAATTTAGGTATGACCAGGCAGTTGTAATAGCTGGCTTCTTAGGTGTTCTGTTATGTTCTGTTATATACTAAAGAGCAATTTAACTTGATACAGACATTTTCCCAAAAAAAATAAAAAACGATACTAAGACTTATCCAAGTGTTTGCTTGAAGACTTGTGGTCGTCGTTGATTGGTTAAGACGGCAAGATGCAGCGATTCGTAGCTTAATTGAATAATACGAAGGTGCTTTGAAATGGAGAAAAAGCTGGCGTGTAAAGAAGGGTTTTTGCTTTAAACAGATTGTAGTCGATATTTGACTTGAACTTATCTTGGGTTAAGTATCCTCCAGATATTTTAGATAATCCTAAGCGCCACAAGCGACCTTCTCTGCTAACATGCACTAAATTTGTCTTTTATGGCTCAAGTATTTCAACTGTGAACTGGGTGCATCTCGGAAATTGATCTAATAGCTTTCTTTGTAATTGGAGTTCAATCATTAATTGCATCTTCTAAATTTCGGATATCTTCTTATTCAGGAGCCTCATGTTCAGGCTCCTTTCTTGCGTTTTCCTTGAATGTTTTGTGGGACGCATAGAATATCGCGGGGTCATCTACGTCATTCAATTTGACAACAAAACCTTCTATTATTAATAAAAATAAACCTGGCTCCTCTGTAATAACTAAAAATAAAAAGAGGTGAAGTTGTGTAATGAAAGAGATGGAAACTCAAAAACTAGCTAATTAAGAACTACTGGCCACAGCATTGACATTGTTATTAAGTGACACCCCACCTAACGTTTTTAACTCTTTTTTCTTTCTTTATCTTGAATGCTATAGTTTATCCGCGGAATAACGTATCCTATACAGAGCAAAAGGCAATAATTATTTGCTCAAATTTGCCAGATAGCAGTGCATTAAGTTCACCCACTCCTTCAAGGCTTAGGTGATTGCGTATGGAAATCTTCCTCCATCTTAAATTGCTTGTCATGTTCAGTTAACCGTATGCTTAATTTCCATGCTAGTGCTCCATACTTATTTTTGTCTTTTTCCTGTTCAACAAGTTTTCTCACGCCACCGTTTCCAAGTATATCCATCCCTACCTTCGTTGGTTCAGCCTGGTTTTGTCCAAAGTTGTCATTTTATGATCGAATCCAAAAAATGTGTAGACAAGCAAAGAGCAAAATCGTATTCATACCCCAGGTTTTGTAACATACACGACGCAAAATGAACTTTCCATAAAGCAATCAGCTTTATGATGGTGGCTCAGAGTTTCTAACGTTACATTTTCACAATCATCAAAACCAAAGTTGTTCATGATTCAGTTTAAACTTCGTACTC
Source organism: Erythroxylum plowmanianum (assembly GCA_025531925.1). Lineage (NCBI taxonomy): Eukaryota > Viridiplantae > Streptophyta > Magnoliopsida > Malpighiales > Erythroxylaceae > Erythroxylum > Erythroxylum plowmanianum. Next base: position 15,253,325 of record JANVCQ010000004.1, read on the forward strand.
TATTTCTTTTTTCTTGTTTCAACTTGAATCAACCAAGTGTATTCGGAAAGCTAAAGTTTGTAGTTGGGTTGACAAAGGATCCTAGTGTCTTAAGGCGATTTATTGAGATCACGGTCTCCAAGGAATCAAACATGTTAAGATGAGTGATTATACAAAACGAAGCTTAACGATTTCGTATTGCATTTTTCAGTCGGGGTTACTCTTTCTCAAACATCTGCAATGCAAGTGTTCGAATTAAACAAGAATTTGAAAACCCTTAACCCAGAACTCAAGGAGAATAAAGCTACAATTATTACTCGTTTATTTATTACGGATCAATAGAAAAAGCTTTGGTTTTCTTGATTAAGGAAGGTGAAGAAAAAGCATTAGTTAACTAGTTGTTACTGGGGAGTTGTATGAATGAAGTCTTAGCAGGGGACCAGACCCTTTCACAGTCCTCAGCCAAGCCAAAACAAATGTACTATGAATAAACAGATACGCAATAAAAGACCAAGAAGAAGAAGAAAGCCATAGGAACAAAATTGATTCCTTCTCGTGAATTGTGAATTTCAATGCTTTCTTTTGTCACTCTCTATCTCGTGCACTTTTCTTTCTTATTTCTATTTACTTATGGTTGCGTCGGTCCAAACAATACACGGGACGGCATCCTTCTTTTCCTTTGTTCTCATCCAAACACGACATCCTTCATCCTTGGCCGTGTAAAGCATTGCGTTCTCTTTCATAATACTTGGACCACACGGTCCACACCAGCCATAGAACATAAAAGAGTAATGATCAGACTGTTTTGTTCGTTTAGGATGTGGGGGCTAATGGACTTTGATGAAGATAAACTCAAAATTCATCTATTCTAAAACCGTACAAGATTCAAACTTTCTTTCTCTTTAGACTGCAAATAAAACATGGGCCCAGGTCATGATTATTGTTTTGCTGCTTTTGTACCAAGTACTTGATGCCGCTCAACGGTAGGGATTCTTCCTCCTCTATTCCTACTCAACTGTAAGGATTTCGTCCCGCAACGGTATGCCATTGCCACGCACTACTACCACCAGATTAGATGATCCCTGAAATTAATTGCATTTATTGTTGATTGTTGATGCCAATCTACCGAATGAATAATGCTGAATTATTCTCGAGAATATCGATAACAATAATGCATGCCCATAACCTTGTTATCAAAAGTAGACATTAATTCTTTCTTCTTTCTTATAAATTTTTTCATACTTGTATTAGTCAGTTATAAATTTTGACCACTGTGTTGAGTGAGAATTAAGGAGCCTCCTTAAGTTATAAAAAGAGGGCCCATTCACGTTTGTTAAATATCAAAAAATTCCCTATCTTTGTAATATTTCACTTGTATTATTTACTTAAAATAATGAAATTTTAATTTAGTAGTATCTAAGGACTATACATAATTGGGCGAATCTCGTTAAATTATGATGTTATTTATTTATTTAATAGTTATTAACAGATGTTGTTGTAGTGAATTATTGTGTTATTAAATTACATGTTTAGGAAAATTTTGTCTACGGAGATTGAGTATTGGACTCCATTTTCGGAGCTCAACGTTCGGAGTCATCATAAGACGTGAGCGTGCGTGTTACCTTGAAGGGTTATTTCCATGAACCCGTATTAGCCATATCCCACAAGAGTGGTGTGTCCACACCAATCAATCACTAAAATCATAATTGACTTTTTAAAAATAATTGTAGCTCCAAATCACTAGTTTAATTTGAAGCAAGAACTATCTCAATTGGAACTCCATAGAAGAAGTTATGCTTAAAAAGTCAAAGTATATTCATACCCCAGTTATGCTCTCTAAACCGACTCTTCACTATCTTTTCATCAATTTTTTTCATATCAGAGCCAAATGTTTCTTTGGGTTGTCCAATTTGAATTCCTTTTGAATTGGGGATTTGTCAATGTTGAAGAAAATAAAGAGAGGCAAGAGTAGAGGCTTTTTGAGCAAGGTTTTCAAGCAAAGAAATTAAAGTGGGTTTCATTTTTATAATTGAGTTAATGAGCCATAAAAGTTCTTCAAATAAATAGAATTTAATAATTTTTCAACTACTTTATAAATGTGCATTTATTGTCCTTTAAATAATTGAGAATGTAGCACATGTTATTGTGTGTGAATTTTGGGTATGAATTCTAATTGCTTCGCAATTGTTGTATTTGTTGCTTTTGAATGAGCTGAGATATGGTTTGGATACTTGGTATAGAAATGTGGTTGTTGAATTATGAAATGATGATGGGAATGCATATGAAATATGTCATGTTCATGAAAAGCAAGTTTTTTTTGAAATGTGCCAATTGGACAAACTATTTTCAGTTCATGAATTACAAGTTATGTAGGTTTGGTGTAGTCTACTTAAGAATGTCACGTGCACGTTGACCGAGATAAAGGCTTCTCCCACCTACTCGCTAGTGACACGGAGCTCCTCTATGAACTCCCTCAAGTTTACGACTACACAAGACCATTATGTGAAATTGTGTAGTTCGTCATATTTATGGATCTGCCCAAACCATTATGATGTGCTTATGTGTTTACATGTGTTGATAAGTTTGATGAATGCTTGACTTATGTGAGTTGTGAATTAGCTTGATAAGTTGAAAATTGTGTGTTTTATGATTCAATGAGATTTTGCTATGATCATGAAAGTTTTAAATGGTTTTTGCTTATTATAGTTTATAAAACTGTTACCCACAAGCTTTCAAGCTCACCCTCTTTCCTCCCCCTCTTCAGGCGATGAACAAGATATCGAGTGATCGAGTCAAGAGTCAAGGCATCACTCCAATTTACATATTTTGTTTTTGGAGCTAAATTATGTAAAACAATGCTTTAGTAACATTTTGAGCGATTTTAATTTTTGTAAAGTTTGTATTTTTGGATTATGATGTAAATGGCTAGAAATGTCCACTAAAGCGTTGTAAAACTATTGTCTTTGATGTTAATGAAATATATATACATTATGTTTTGTTCATGATTTCCCAAGTATCTATATTGCATTTTCAAGTTTTTCATAGGGGTAGGAATTGTGTTCTAAATTCAAGGGGAAAACTGGATTGATTTAGGTAGAAATAGACAAAGTTGTTTTCTAGAAATTTGTGGCTTATCCTCTTAGCTTTCCGACGTTATAAAGTATGTAAATTTTGGGTATGGGAGTTAAGAGATATGAGCATTATAAGTGATGATGCTGCATGGGAAGTATGAACATGACAACTATGGTGGATGATGAGAGTTTGTGTTTGTGATGAGTCATTTGAGTTGAGGTTTGGGAGTTTAATGGACTCAAATTGGTAATTGGATGTTTGAGTTGTGTTATTGCATTAGAAGAAGTGAATTTGGGAAGATTAGGAGTGAATATGATGCTATAATGAATGTAGGAAGCATTGGAGGGGCTTTGGAGGGGTTTGGGAAACCCCCATGTCCATTTAACGGACTTTAGGTCCATTAAACGAACCTTCTTGGGTCAAAAATGACCCCTAGCATCTCCCATGTCCGTTTATGTCCATTAAACGGACCTTCCCGGGTAAAAAATGGCTCCCAAGCTTGTCTATGTCAGTTAGGCGGACATGTAAACGGACATACACTGTACAGCTACAGGAAATTTGAATTTTTGACCCTTTAAATGGCAAAATCTCGCTTTGTGGTCTTCATAAAAGTTGTACATATAGAAGTCTTCTTTTAAATAATCTAAGAATTACCTCAATCAGAGGTTTTTAGAGAAAGTTATGCCAATTCTCCCAAGATAGGTACAATACGATTGAGGATATAAACATGTTTGAATCATTTGGCTATAACTTCATCATCCGATCTCCAAATGAAGTGATTCTTGAAGCAATGGTTTCCTAACATTGGTTTTTAGGTGAGACCGTTTGTGACTACTCTAATATTTCCTAGGAATTTACCTTGTGTAATTTTTCAGCATAATTGTGCATACTCTATTCACTAACACAATAGTGTTCAAGGTGAATTTGTTATTATTGGTGGAAATTAACCTGAGTTTCTATAACAATTGGTATCAAAGTCATGATTTCTTCTTAGTATGCTCTGTAGTTACAGCATAGTCTGATTTTTCACATCATAAAACATTTCCTTAGGCTTTTGGCATTCCACATCAGCAGCTATTGAATATAAATTATAGCAGAGATGATAGAAGACAGAAAATATTCCATGCCATCCACATCGACTGCTTCTTCCTCATCCATTTTGGCGAGAACTACAATGACAAATACAAGGTTTCCGGTGGAGATTTTTAAAGGTACGATTCATTTTAGCATGTGACAAAGTGAGGTTCAAAATGCTCTTTTTCAGTAAGGTCTTGACATTACCATTGAAGAAAAGAAGCCAGATGATGTTAAGGAGAAAGATTGGAAGATTATAAATTGCTTGCATATGGTACAATTCGATCATGTCCTTCCAAAGAGCAAAAGTATGCTTTCTCAAAAGAAGCTTCTACATATAAATTGTGAAACGCATTGGAGGAAAAATTCTTGAAAAAAATAGTCAATATAATCTTCATATAAAGAAGAGACTGCTTCGTTTCTCTTAGGATCTAGGTACCATTATAAATGATCACATCACTAGTTTTAATCAGTTAGTTACTTATTTAATGAATTTGGATATGACATTTGAAGATGAAGATCTGACTTTGATGTTGCTGAGATCCCTTCCTGAGGAGTTTGAGTTTCTTGAAACTACTCTACGTCATGAGAAGGCTATTGTGTCTCTTAGTGAAGTTACATCTGTTTTGTACAATCATTAATTGAGAAGGAAGGTAAAGGAAGAATGTACAAGTGGAGTAATAGAAGCTTTGATGGTTAGAGGTTGTTCCCAAAGCCAGAGACTAAAGGAAATAAAGGGAGATCAAAGTCTAGGTCCAAATTGAGCAAAGATGAATGTGGCTTTTGTCAGGACAAAGGGCACTGGAAGAAGGATTGTCCTAAGCTAAAAAATAAAGGCAAACTTGATAAAAGAAAGGTTGTTGCTTATTCAAATATAGTTGAGTGTAATGATGAAGACTCAATTTTTTCACTTGCTGTTACGTTATTAACTAACTTTTCTAGTGCATGGCTGCTTGATTCAAGATGTAGTCATTATATGTGTCCCAATCGAGATTAGTTATATTATTTTAGAGAACTAGAAGATGAAATTGTTTACAAAGAAAATGACTTCCCTCTTACCATACATAGGATTGGTTGCATTCATTTGATGAATCAAGATGGACCAGTCAGAATATTGACAGATGTTCGTTATGTGCCAAGTTTGTCAAAGAATCTCATTTCTATAGGGGCCTTAGAAGAAGAGGGTCTTGAGGTGGTAGCAAAATATGGAGTGATGAAAATCATCTCTGGTGCACTTGTGGTATTAAAGGGAGTATGGATGAATAATATATTGTATCATTATCTGGGCACTACTGTTATTAGAATAGCAGCAGCAGTTTCTAGTGATAAGGAGTTAGAAACAATCAGGTACGACATATGCGCTTGGGGCACGTAGGTGAAAAATCCTTGAACCTCTTAGTAAATCAAGGATTGTTGAAAGGGTTGAAGACTTACAAATTAGATTTGTGTGAGCAATGTGTCAAAGGGAAGAAAACAAGGGTAAAATTTGGAACAACAATCCATGATACCAAAGGTATTTTGGACTATGCTCACTCTGATGTGTGGGGACCTTCCAAGACAGCTTCTTTGGGAGGAAAACACTATTATATGACCTTTGTTGATGATTTTTCCCAGAGAGCATAGGTGTATACTATGAAGACTAAGGATGAAGTGCTAGGAATTTTTCTCAAATGAAAGAAGATGATGAAAACTCAAACAGGCAAAAGGATTAAGCGTCTCTATGCAAATAATGGTGGGAGTACATGAGTAATCTATTTTTAAAAGTTTTTGAAGATGAAGGCATTTTTAGACACTTCACGGTCATAGATACACCACAACAAAATGGGGTAATAAAATGTATGAACCAGACATTGCTGGAGAAAGTTTGGTGTATGTTGTCCAATGATGGGTTAGGAAGAGAGTTTTCAGCTGAAGCTATTACATATGCTTACCATCTAGTACTATTGGTGGTAAAATGCCATTGGAGAAATGGTTTGGAAATCTGTTATAAATTATAATTCCTTACATGTGTTTGGTTCCACTGCATACTACCATGTTAAGGAGTCAAAGTTGGATCCATATGCAAAGAATGCAATTTTCATAGGGATCACCTCTAGTGTAAAAGGATATTGTCTTTGATGCTCAGAGTCAAAGAAAATAATTTTTACTAGAGATGGTACCTTTGATGAATCTACCATGTTAAGAAAGGTGACAACTGAAAATATTGACCAAATAGATGGTACTCTAAAACAAATGGAGTTTGAAAGACGAATTGTTACCACAACAAATGATGAAATAGATGTAGAAGCTCCTATGGTAGAAGAGGAGTCAGATGAAGAAGAGTTTCCAATCCTAAGAATCTCCACCGCAATAATTACCAATTGCATTGATAAAGCCAAAGAGGAACACTCAAGTACCTACTCGTTATATTAAAATGATGGCTTGTATGTCTCCAATTGAAATTGATAGTATTCTTACCACTTATAAGGAAACAGTCCAAAGTTTAGAAAAATATAAGTGGAGGATATCCATGAATGAAGAAATACAATCCCCTCATAAGAATTAGACGTGGAAGCTAGCTAATCTCTTGAAGGGAAATGTAGTGCCCCCATATCGTAGGGTACACACCAAGACACCAGAAGATCATTCCGATACATAACCTACGATAAGGGTGAGCTACGTTCGATCACTACATTCACTTGACTTCGCATCATATCAATATTCACTTATAAAGCATCAATAGAAAAACCACAATATTTTAAAACCAACTTTTTCCTCGCTTCATTTCATAAAACTCGAATGTCTACATTGTGTCTTTCAATATTTTCTATATATACATCATCAAAACCTAATACAAAAGTACTACATGAAAGAGGAAAATATATAAAATCTAAGTAATCTGTCTAAAAAAAATCCTAGTTGACCAACCTTTGAGCCATGACTTTTCTTGTTGGGACCCGTTTCCGGAACCCAACTCATAACGAACGAATCACAGCTTAACTAAAGTCGCTTCATTTTTTTTTTT
>JANVCQ010000004.1:15260553-15271883 GCA_025531925.1 Erythroxylum plowmanianum
TTCCAATGGCTCAAAGTTCATAATTCCTAAAATCATATGTCTAATAGTTCAGTGCCATTGGACAGTCATTTCCAGTACCGGAAACTAATCAATCTGTCACTTGCAAATTTTTCCGGTCCGGACATTGTTTCCCAAAAATTTCAGAAAAATTCCTAAAATACCCTAAAAATGTAAAACACACATAAATCACTCCAATTCAATTTTTCAAACACAAATAACATATTTTTTACAATAAACACTTATGCCGGGAAATGTCATGAATGCATGTACAATCATGTGCATATGCAAAAATTACCATTCATAGAAATATAGAGGCTATATGATGCATGTTTATACCGAGGTATGTTGAAACATGCCTAACCCATCCCAAATGACCAAATTACCCTTCTCATCGGTGATGGGATGTTACACCCAAAGTAGCAGGGCAATCTCTGATTTGGTAGTCCATGGAGCCGCATTTGAGGCAAGCTCCAGTCAATCTCCAACACTCACCACCATGCCTCCTCTCACAGTGCTCACAAATTGGAAACTGATTCTGTCCTGTACCCCTTCCACTGCCAGTGTATAAAAACCTACCCCTCTGCCTAGATCCTAACTGCCTGGATCCACCCGATGATTTGAATGCTCTATTCTGGCGCTTATTGAAGCTCCTGCCAGAACTGCCCTGACTTTCATTAGGTCTCTTTGCTCTGGACCCTTGCCTAGTCTCTGCTTATCTCTCTCTCAGTAGCTGTTCAATTCGAATTGAAGCAGCTCTCAACTTAGTGAAAGTACTCAGATCTGAAAGCGCCAATCTTATTCTGATCTCCATATTGAGTCCATTCTCAAACCTCCTACACTTGTCTTCTTTTGTAGGGATCAGAGCAGTAGCATAACCTATCAACTCATTAAACTGGACCTTATATTCAGCCACTAACATCCTACCTTGCTTCAATCCGAAGAACTCCTGCATCTTCATGTCCAAATAGATCTTGGGCATGTAATTATCTCTGAAGGCTCTCAGAAAGTGTTCCCACTTCAATTGGTAAGGCCTGGTGGTACTACCTGAGACAGTCTTCCACCATTGGTAAGCTAGGCCCTTCAGTAAAGACATTGCATAATCGAATCTCACATCAAGGTCCATCTGATCAAATACCTTTTTTGTCCTCTCTAACCAACCCTCGGCCTCAACAGGGTCTGTGCTACCATAGAAGTCCACAACTCCCTACTTCCGCAGCCTATCATACCTCCTCTCCCTTCTTTCAGGAACTCTAGGAGGCATCTCCTTAGATCCAGGCATCGAGTACTCCCTACTGACTCCTACTGATCCTTGGTCAATTGGTTGATCAATTTGATCACCTAGAGCAGATGACCTATAACAAACAATAATTTGAATCGTTTTTTGCATTTCTCACGATATTTCATGTTTAACATTTCTATATGTCCCAACATATGCCAACCATGCTCTGATACCACCTAAATATAGTGCCCCCTTACTGTAGGGTATACACTGGGACATCCAGAGGTCATTTCGGTATATAATCTACAATAAGGGCAAGCTACATTCGATCACTACATTCACTTCACTTGGCATCATATCAATATTCACTTATAAAGCTTCAATACAAACACCACAATATTTTAAAACCAACTTTTTCCTCGCTTTATTTCATAAAACCCAAATGTTTACATTGTGTCTTTTAATATTTTCTATATATACATCATCAAAACCTAATACAAAAGTACTACATGAAAAACAAAAATATACACAATCTAACTAATATGTCTAAAAAAATCCCAGCTGATCGACCTTTGAGCCATGACTTCTCTTGCCAATCACAATCTACACAACTGGTAGAGTCTCTCAGTAGCTAAAGTCGTCTCTCGATCCTGAAAAGACATCATTGCAATTTTGGTGAGTTTTGCGAACTCAATGAGGTAACCATCATCGATGGTTCACTCAATTCATGCAACACATCATTTCACATAACATATAATCACATACTGCACTTTACATAAGTATCACGTTTTCACTTAAGCATAGGCAAATTTAGCATTTCATTCCAGCAAACATACTTAACAATATGCATATGAAATGCTCATGAGACACTTACCAATTATTACATTGTTATGACCTAGTGCCTGAATTGTCCTGTATCCATTTTGGATACCAGGCTCATTAATAACTATCCCTTATTCGAAGAGGATAAAGGACTCATTTTACATAATGAGCCTTAGGATCTTAATCACTGTTTGAGCTCGAGGCTCTTTTCACTTGTTGAACTTTAAGCTCTGATTGGTGGCTACTCTGGTCACAACTATCATTATCTGATTATGCATTTATGTATGTAATGCAAGTACCACAATTACTCACATTATAAAGCACTTAGGTCTTCACATTCACATTAACATTCAAGTAGTACTTTAATATCTCAATCCATATTCACATTCATCGGACCTTCTATCCAAAATCCACAATTAAACACATTCAACTATCATTCAAAACATAAATTAAGCAAACAAGTAACTAAGTGAGACCGTCTAGGTTACTCACAAGTTGCTCCCGAAGCTAACGCCTGGAAGATCTAACAATGTCTAGAGGTTGACGTTCCAGTTGCTCCTCTATAACAAATAATATACACAACATCACAATTTGTAAAATCATAAGTATTCAGTAATGCACATGTATGAAATGAATTATGTACAATGCATGATCATGATAATCTTGAGTATTTATCCATCAATTTCATCACAAAATCAATCTCATATCAAAACTCACCTAATTATAATTTATACTTAGGTTTATGCTTCACTAAAACCATTAAAATCTCTATTCCTTTCTTATTGACTCACTTTAGATTTTTCCAAGTCACACTTTCAGGTCTACTGTTCACATTCAATTAGAAAGTGAAAATGATGTAATTTGGTCATAATCTCTTCTAGAAAAGTGTTCCACTAAGTCTTATCTTTTCATTGACACAAAAATCACTCAATTTGATTCAGTAATTCTAAAGATATACCTCAAACATTATCAAGTTGTTCACATTCAGAAATAGTGTACTATATACAACTTACATCCAGAAATTAAATATCGTAGAGAAAGAATAAAAATTCAAATTCTTGAGACAATTTGTAGGCCTATATCTCTAGTTTACTCCAAATTAAAAATCATCTTATTTGGAATCCTACAGATCAAGATATCATCAAAATACTGGAACATGTTCAGTAAATTATCTAGTTTATGTTCTTCCAACAAATATCCTTACTTTGATTAGATCAATCTTTTTTGAGTCAATACCAAAAGCTATAAATTTTTATTCAGGGATAGAGGAATGTGTTATGAATCCAATGCTTTAAAAATCAGGTCATTTGGAGGTCGAATGACAAAGTTATGGCCAAAATACTAAAATATGTTCAGCTTTGGGGGGGAGAGACCTGTGGGTCGCGTGCGTGTGATGTCATGATTACGACTCTGTGTGAAAATTTCACGCAAGTGCGATCTCGACTTCTCCCTTCCTCAATTTCTTCTTCTGACCTGAGATAGTAAAAATGACATAACTTTCACTAAAAATATCGGATTAAGGTCATTCTTAGATCATTTCAAATAAGACTTCTAGATCTACAACTTCCATGAAGACCTCGAAAACAATTTTTACCTCTATAAGGGTCAAAATTTCAGAATGAAGTAACTGTCTCAAATGTCCCTCCTATGCAGCATTACAAAATTATAAAGGTCATATCTCCTAAATCAAATGTCGAAAAATTACATACTTTATACCGTTAGAAAGCTAAGAGGATAAGCTACAACTTTTATGATTTGTCAAAATCTATTTAGGTCAGTATAGTAAATTCACCAAAGTTCAGATTGAAAATTCAACTCTCTTACTATTCTTTCCCAAAATTTCTAGACTTCATTCTCTAAAATCCAACACTTCAAATTTTTACTTCTAGTTTTTTTTCTTCTTCATTTCAATAAACTCATTCACCATAAATTCATACTTCTCCAAAAAAATGCAAATTTAGTCAAGAACCATCAAAAGCCAAAAATTCATGTTCAATCTATTCATACTCTGTCAACTTTCTGCATTTCCAACTTTCATTCTCAATCTCCATGTTTCCTCTCAACTTCCATTTAAACACTCATTCCCATCCCATACCATCATTTTACAACTATTCTTCAACTCAAAAACTATTTTCTTGATCATTTCTAAATAATTCATCAACTCATGTATACACTTATACATTTTCATGCATACACAGTGAAGAAATAGAGCATGCTTCACTTTTTTTAAATCTAATTTTCTACACTAATCCTATACATCATTTCATTGCTATTTCAACTCCAAAAACCATTTCCACAACACCTAATCACTAACATTCCATCAAAAACTAAATAACACTATAACTAAATTTTTTCATCTCATCCACAGTGTTCATGAATATATATATGCCATAATCCATGCAACTAACAATATTTCATCAAATTATTTCATGAATCCACATCTCTAAAGAATGTATTCACTACTTACTTGTTGAAGATTCCAAAAGCTTCAATTACCTTCAAGCCCTAACTCTATACAAAATTACGTAAACCACTGTGAACACTAACCAACTTCTGGTTTTTCTTAAGGCAGAAGAAACCACTTGCAAGGTGGGGTTGGTTTAGGAAGAAGAAAAAGTAAAGAAACCCCTTCGAAGGATTGTGATGGAAAACTCTGTGTGTTTGAAGAAAATTCGAAGAAGGTGATAACAAGGAAAGAACTTAGGAAAAATAATAAACCCCTTTTTAACTCTCGGATAACTCAAACTTACTTCTAACAAATTATAAAAGCAACTTGACTAAGTGACACTTATCACTTTCCTAATACCTAAGCTCTAACTTAGTTTCTTTTGAACCTAACTCCCTTAAACTCTCATCTTTAGAATCCAACTATCTCCAAATCTTCTTTTGATTTCTTTTTCCTATTTTCTATAATTTTTTAAAAATTTGTTCCTAATTTCACCAAAATTCATAAAATTCATAATTCTACTAACCAATAATATTTTCAACATAATTAAATTCAAAATTTACTAAAATTTCAAAAATCACAACTCAATCCAATTATACCTGAAATTATTCATGAATGCATGTACAATTATTTTCATATGCAGAAAAATTCACTATTTATGTGTATGTGTATGACATATTATGCATGAACATGAAAAAATACTTTTCTAAGCTCTCATTGATCACTCATATTTACTATTTTAACCTTCCCACAAGTAATGGGATGTTACAGGAAAGAAGAAAATTGGATACAAATGGGTATATGTAAAGAAAGATGGAATTCTCGATAAGAATGATGTTAGCTAGAAAATAAGGTTGGTGGCCAAAGGTTATGCTTGGACAGGGATAATTGATTATAATGAAGTTTTTTCTCCCCTTGTAAAACATTCCTCCAATCAAATTTTGTTGGTTTTGGTAGCAGAGTTTGATATAGAACTAGTTCAATTGGATGTAAAAATTACATTTTTATATAGGGAATTAAAGGACGAAATCTATATGACTTAGCCTGAAGGTTTTTAAGTTGTTAGAAAAGAGAATATGACATGCAAACTTGAAAAATTGTTGTATGAATTGAAGCAATCTCTGAGGCAGTGCTACAAGTGATTTAACAAGTCTATGATGGGGCAATACATAAGAAGCAAATATGATCAATATGTGTATTTTCGCAAGCTATCTATCTTTCTTGTATATTGACGATATACTAATAGCTTCAAAGAATCCAAGAGAAATAGAAAGATTAAAGATCCATTTGAATCAAGAGTTTGAAATGAAGGATCTAGGAGAAGTCAAAAAAATTCTCAACATGGAGATAAATAGATATAGAGAATTGGGGAGACTTTGTTTGACTCAGAAATAGTATCTGAGAAAGGAATAAAAATGTTTTGGCTTGAATGAAAAGTCAAAGCCTATTAGTACTTTGCATGCTCCTCATTTCAAGCTTTGTGCATCTTTGTCTCCGAAGACTGATGCAAAACGAGAACACATGTCAATAGCACTTTATGCAAATGTTATTAGCATAATGTATGCTACGTTATTTACAAGGCCTAACATTTCACAGACAGTTGGGGTTGTGAGTAGGTATATGCATGATCCTGGAAAGGAAAGTTGGCAAGCTGTGAAATGGATTCTATAGTATATTTTGAACACTCAACATGATAAACTAGATAGTTAATGTGTAGTTGGATATTGTGATTCTGACTATGCCAGTGATTTGGACAGACATCGATCAACTACTAGCTATGTGTTTACTCTTATGAAGGCACCAATCAGTTGGAGGTCTAACTTATAGTTAACAATTGTTTTGTCAACTACGAAGGTAGAGTATATGACAGCTACAAAGGTTGCAAAGGAGACAATTTGACTTCAAGAATTGCTTGGTGAATTATGGGTTCGATAGAAGCACATCAAAGTGCATTGTGATAGTTAGAGTGTTATCCTTTTAGGAAGAATTAGATTTTCCATGTAAGGACGAAGCACATCGATGTTCGTTATCATTTTGCACGAGAGGTTCTAGAAGAAGGTAGAGTAGCAATCTAGAAGATTAAGATCATTGAGAATTCTTCTGATATGTTGACAAAGGTGGTGACTATGGTCAAGTTCTAACATTGTTTGGACTTGATCAATATTGCTACAAATTAAATATAGGCTCTTTGAAGCGCATGAAGACACTACTAAAGATGAGTTTTGTGAGAGATTTGAAAATGAGAAATATGTCAAAGTGGAGGGTTGTTGAATGAAATATTTCTCATAACGAAGAAATATGAAAATTGAGGAGCCTCCTTAAGTTATAAAAGGAAGGCTCCTTGACTTTTGTTGAATATCCCAAAATTGCCTATCTTTCTTCACGCAAAAATTCTCTCTCTCTTCATAATATTTCACTTGTATTATTTATTTAAAATAGTAAAATATTGATTTAGTAGTGTCTAAGGATTTAGCATAATTGGGCGAATCTCGTTAAATTCTGGTATTTTTTATTTGTCTATTTAATAGCTATTGTCGGTTATAGTTATAATGAATTATTGTGTCATTAATTTACATGTCTAGGAAAATTGTGTCTAAGAAGAATGAGTTTTAAGCGGAACCATTTATGATCTCTTCAATCTTTCCTGAGAATTTACTTAGTGTAATTTTTTAATATAATCGTTCACACTTTATTCACCAAAGCAATAGTGCTCAAGGTGAATTTGTTATTATCGATAAAAATTAACATTAGTTTCCACAACACAATGATGAAAATTAATTTAATTGGAATACGAAGGTTAATCCACACATCACATATCTAACGTGTAATGAATATAAATGATAAGACTGACCAATCACAAAAATAGAAGTCAAGTCCTTTTAGTGGCGAGGCAATTGTGGAGGCAGGAGTGGGCGAAGCCTAACTGGGTAGAAAACAAAGCTTAAATTCACAAGATCAAGACCCTTTGTTTAAACTCTCTCTTTGTTTTCGGATATTGGGGACGTGTGGATGGAATATTAAAGTGGAGAGGAAAGGTAACATATTTGAATCATATACCAAGAAACGTAAATAAGACGATGTGTCAAATTTTATCTTTTGAAAAGCTCTGATGTTGACTGAATTGAAAGAGCCTAAAGAGTACTCCCTTTAATCTCTTCTGAAAACAGAGAGAGCTGGTGGGAGAGATTGAGTGAAGGATTGGCTTTTGCATGTGCTGTTTTGTTGGTTTGTTGGATGGAAGGTTGCGTGCATGAGTTGGAGTTGAAAAATCAAGGCTTACCTTGATGGACGACTATCTTGGTGGAGATATCGTGAGTGCTTGCTAGAAGAGTGGGTGGGGCTCCTCTTTTGGTGGCTGGTGCATGTTTATTTAGAAAATGGAGGCTGTAAGAGTGAATAAAGGGGTATGCCTAGCTGTCAATGGAGGCTGAAGCGAGGCTGCACCTTGTTTTCTTGCGTGAGTGAAGGGAGCTGGTCAATAAAGGTTGCCTTGTCTTCTTTTCTTTATAACAACTCCTATTAACATCTCTATCACTTGGCTGGTTGGAATGGATCTTTCAAGGTCAAATTCGATAGTGCATAAAAAGTAAATGGAAATGATTTAGGAACTCAAAATTTATCAGTGTCTTCGTCTTTGAGTTAACTTCAATATGAGACTTGAATCATGGGATTTTGCCATCTGAGTCAAAAGTTATGCCCGAAACATCAAAGATAGGTCATTCTGGTGCTCCAAAATATGACGTAAATTTTGTTAATTTATTTCTCTTAAATTCCAGCTCTCAAAAATCTGCAATTGATCCCAAAAAATTCGGCAATGAGTCAAGAATTTAAGTATGAAATTTCAGGATTTTTGGCTAAACCAATCTCGAGATAAAAATCCCATAATGACTAGAGGTCAAGTCTGCCAGAAACTAAAAAACAGTGCAATTCAAGTCTACTTGTTTCATTTATGCATTTTACATCAACAAACCTCGAATAATGCTAAAACATGATAAACCAGCCATAGATGAACATAAAATGAATGTAAATGACTCTGAATTAAGTCCTAAACATATATAAAAATATGAGTGTATCAGAAGGTTATAATGGCGGCGAATGCTGGCTGTGGTGAATGCATTGGGGGCTTTAACAACACGGAAACTTATGGAATCGAGCATATGTATAGAAGTGGCAAACAAATTTATCGTTGCCTTGATTCCAAGGTTGTGCTAATCTCATAAGCTAAGAGTTGACTAATTGTTGGACAAAAGGATGGTCAGGTGGAGTTAAAGGGAAAAGACGCTCTTTAATGAATGGCCTAGTGTCCACTTTTTTGGCTAGTTTGGTAAAAGTGAAACCATCACTATCTGAAGAATTGGAATCACTAGGTGAACTAGAAGGGTTAGCTGGGGTAGTACGTGATGGAAGTTTAACACGAGGCATTGTTCTGCAAAGTTTCAAATGGAAATAGAATATAAACAAGGATTAAAACAACTATCCTAAAGAAAATGAAGCTAAAATGGGAAATGGAAAAGGAAAACTAAACAATAAACTTAACCTACCTTAAACAATACATAAACTAAGAAGAAATAAGGAAAGGAGTGGAAAACTTATGAAAGTGGAGGAGAAAATCGCTAGAAGAGTCAGAGGAGGTGTATTGGTGGAGAGTGTCGCGGCAAATCAGAGGAGAAAAGACGTAGAGGAAGGGGGTGGTTGGGGTTTATATAAAATTTAGGAAGAAAATTATTAAAAAGGATAGACGGAAGAAGAAGGGTTAAGAGAAAATAAGGGTGGAAGGGTAATTTCACCGCGTTAATTTCGTGTAAATTGAACTTTCGTCGTGGCGAACGCTGATATTCACCGTGGCAAACTAACCCTAGTCACAAATTCCAGTGAAATAGTGATGTTTCACTACGGCAACATGAACTCACGTTGCGACGAAATTTACCCGAAAAGAATAGGGAAGAATTTTGGGGAGTTCGCTGTGGCAACAAATTTAATTTACGTCGTGGCGAATTTGACCGAAAGGTTTCTAAGGAAATTTCGTCGCGACAACGTCGAACCACGCCGCGGTGAAAGTTTCTCGAGAGCAATAAGAGGGAAAACAAGGTAAGTTTGCCGTGGCGAAAAGGACCTTACGCCACGACAAAAATTACCCGAAAGGAAAACAAACAAAGACAGAGTTGAAAACTTAACTACCAAAAAACTCTAGTGGATACTCAGTTCATTTAGAATTCATAGACAAAGCTATTAGGCAACAAAGAACAAGGTGCAACCCAATCAATCACTTCAAATTCCTTAAACATGGAAGATGTATCATGCATTAAGACAAAAATACAGCAAGCATAAAGGGAGAGGAGTTATTGAATTGAAACTGCATAAATTGAAAAATAAACCTAAGTCCTACCGAAATGGTTTCTCCCCCCAAACTTAGTCAACATACTAACGCATCCACAGTGTCATATTCAATCATAGAGTAAGAGTAAGTAGTAAGTTAAAGATGAGAAATGACCTGATGATTACAGAGGATCCCAAGTCTCTTGGTGAACGTTTGATAGATTATCATGTTGTGGTGAGACAACTTAACCGCAAGCCATTTCAATGTTAAAGTTCACATTTCTTGATTGACCTGAAACATTAGTGAAAAACCCTTTTTCCAAGGGGCCATCAATGACAATCAAAGCATTCAAGGGGTTCATTACAGAGTTAGAGTAAACATGTTGTAGTTCAAACTCAGAGTATGCATCATCAATAAAAGTGTCAAGCATGTTAACTCCTAAGAGCGAATAATCCTTATGGGGTAGCTTCATACATGTTAAAACTCACTTATTAATCTCTTACCTCCATGGTGATTGTACCTTCTTTCATGCTAATCATAGTGCTAGCAGTCATTAAGAAGGGTCTACCGAGAAACAAGGTAGTGTCCTGCACAACTTCAGAAGACATGTCAAGTACATAGAAATTAGCTAGGAAAACTAAACCCTTTACTTGGACCAAAATGTCTTCTATGATCCCCACCGGATGCTTAAGAGACCTATCAGCCAATTGGAACACTACAGATGTAGGCTTTAGACTTTTAACTCCTAATGATGTGTAGACCAACTTAAGCGTTACATTGATTGTCGCCCTTAGATCTAACAAAGCTTCTCCTATGGTAACTTTCCCTATGATGCACAGAATGGTGAAAGATCCAGGATCTTGTCATTTAATAGGTATTTGGGGTTTGAAAAGTGCGGACACGTTTGAGCTAACTTGTACTCTCTCATTAAGCCTAAACTTTCTTTTATTAGTGCGTAAGTCCTTAAGGTATTTCGCGTAAGCAGGAACCCTTTTCACTAGGTCAAGCAAAGGGATGTTGACTTCTACTTTCCCGAACAGATCAATGACATCTTTTTTTATGTTTACAATCAGTCATCCTTTTGCTAAGCAAATATGAATTCGGAAAAGGAAGGTCTTTTATACTTACCTCCTTGTCAGTTGCTTCCTGGATTCCTTGCTTGCTTGATTCCTAGGTATTCTCTGAATTTTCTTCCTTGCTCCTGGATTGTTTTAATTCCTTTTCAATCAAGAGTGCTCTTTCCTTTAAACTTTCGGACTTCTTAACTTTCTCAATTGATGAAAATAATTCTCTGCCCTCATTTTCGTCCTCATCTTCTCCCTCATCTAGATTCTTGAACCTCATTTGTTTCCCACTATAGAGAGCTATGGCATTCCAACTTTTGTGGTTCATGAAGGTATTGGAGGGAATAGCTCTACTACTTCTTGCTTAATTCTGTTAGCCCCGGAATTTTTTTTAATAAGCATGATTAGATTAATTTTGGGAGTATTACTAGATCAAATTATGTTGGAATTACTTTGCTTACT
>JANVCQ010000004.1:15271983-15292139 GCA_025531925.1 Erythroxylum plowmanianum
TTTGTTCCGCTTTCGTATATTCGATTTGTTTTGATGCGATACCTTTCCGTTTCGATTATTCGATTTGCTTCCGCATTCACTTTATTCTGTTTCCGTATTTTGTGATTCGATTTTGCTTCGTTTTTCGTTTCGCTTTATCGATTGCTTTGCTTTCCGATTCAAAATTTTGATGCGAAATTTCTGTTTCCATTCACTTTCGTTTCCTTCGTGTTTTCGTTTTTCGGTTAGGATCCGGTCTTCGGATCGGGTTCCAACAGATTGGTCTAACCTTGATACACTGCAGACACTTCTTCATACCTACCGGGGCAAACACTAGATATGTGCATTACTAACCCACAAGTATCACAACTGGGTGCAGTAAGATCCATAGAAGATGTTGGGCGATGCACATTCATGTTTTTCAGTTCTGCAGTGATGAAGGACAACTGTGAAGTTACTATGCTCTCCAAAGAGTCAACCTTAGACTCCAAATTCTCCATTCTTTTGGATTGTGCTGATGAAACTCCCAACTCATGGACACGTCTAGTATCTCTCACACTGTACTGTTGATGATTCAAAGCCATCTTCTTGATTAGATCCCATGGCTCCGTAGCTGTAAGGTCAATCAGAGAACCTCTCGATGCCGCATCCAACATATCTTTATCTTGACTTTTCAGCCTATTATAAAAATACTGCACTAACTGCCCATCAAGTATCTGGTGATGGGGGCATCTAGAAAATAGGTCTTAGAAGCGGTTCCAATAGTCATAGAGTGACTCATCGTAATCCTGACATGTCGAATATATCTCCTTCCTCATTGATGAAGTTCTGGAGGCCGAAAAATATTTCTCTAAGAATGCCTTCCTCAGATTGACCCAACTATGGTAGGCATTCACCACATGCCTTAGGAGGCTCATATACCACTCCCTTGCTTTTCCCTCTAATGATAGGTGAAAAATCTTCATATTACTTGATCAAGCGAAGCTCCCACTGGCTTCTTACTTTGACAGATCATGGACAAAGATTGCAAATGCATATAGGGGTCTTCTCTTGTCAAGCCATGAAATTTGGGAAGAGAGTTAATGAGCAATCCTTTAACTTCAAAATTCATGTTAAAATTAGGACAAGCGGCAGTAAATGGATCATAATTCACGTTAGAAGTGGTTGCTTCCCTAATGTTTCTCCTTATTTGATTCCCATTGTTTTCACCAACTCGCTTATGCTCCCCATTTACCTCCATTATCACCATTCCTAGGTTGGTTGGCATGAAAGTTAGGGTTTTGCAGAAAAGTTGGGTTTTCAGCCATTATCACTCTTTCTAATGATTCACTCTCCCTACTTGGCCCACTGGACTCCCCTTCAACAACTACGTTACTTCTCTCTTTTTCTGTCCTCTCCTTTCTAATGCTTCTCAAACATCTCTCAATTTCAGGATAGAAAGGTAGAAGCTTAGCTCTCTGAGGCATGCACGGGAACAATTCAAATGAAAATAAAAAATAACAAAAATTACTTGCATGCACACAAAGTCGAGATGTGATGGATGCAAGTGTGTAGGTATATGAAAGTATGTGTGAGAGTAAAGTATGCGAGTAAAATGTGAGTATATGAAAGCACTAAAAGAAATGTTCAAAAATACGTGGGTGCAAAAATGCTAAATATAGAAAGTGCAAAAAGTTTAGTATTTTGTTTGTTTAAGATCCCAAAATTTTTTAATGCTAAGTAAAGAAAATGAGATCCTAAACTATTGACAAGTGTGAAACTAAACTATCGAAAATGCAATCTAAACCAAGGTTCCTCATTTCACTTAGTAGCAAAAATGACAAAAGTTAACCTAAAGAACCAATCGCTTGGTTCCCTGGCAATGACACTATTTTGATCCGAGCCTTAATACTTACCCTTGGAGGTCAAATCAAGACTATATTCCAAGGATTGCAATATAGGTTACAACCTCGGGTCGTTTCACTTAATCAGAACCTAATGGAATGGACCTAAGCTAGCCTATATATCATGAAACGCAAACTAAATTGGTAAGAAAAAAGGGGGGGTTTTGCCTTTGGAAAATCTTTACTAAATTAAAAAAAGAACTATAAGGAAAATGTGTCAAAAGTATTTTTTTGGATTTTTGGGAATGTAAAAAAAATGAAATATAAAAACAATGATCAAATGGTGATAGTATCCTCTTGAAAATGAGCATGGCTATCGTAGTTCAAAATCAATTTTTGATGGGAGTGAAAATCATTAAGTTTCAAATGGTAAACCTTAAAGAACTCTTTATGTCCAAGGTCTTAATCAATGAACTCCATTTCTTAAGACCTTGTTAAATGCCTTTAGTGTGTATGGTGGTTAAGTTAATGCAACAAGTCATTTTGGGACCTTAAATTAACTCAATATCATACACAACTATGCAAGATAAAAGAGATTCAATAAGATCACCAATTAACATATATGAGACTTCATTTATTAAAGCTCCAAGTTCCACATTAACAAAGCCCACAACATAATGAATATCCAACACTTGATTAAACTCTAATCAAGAATGTTTAACTACAAATCATAAATCCTAAACCTAGGACTTTATAAATCACAACTAAACATGGATTAAGCTACTCCCCTTTTAAGCCCGTTGAACTCAATCCATTGCTACATCTTCAAAAGGATCGGAAGGTCTAGCCAAGCATAGCTCCAAGAGACTTCACCATCGAGAACCCACTGGAGATACCCATACTAGCAACCGATGGTGGAAAAATGGACGAAAGATTGTGAGAGAATGAAGGTGTTGAGATGACAGAAAAGTGTTGATGCTTTAAGTGTGTTGGCCTCCTCTTTTTTACTGCTTCCACTTAACCTAAAATAGGTAAGTTTCGTGATTGGGTTGATGGATCGGGTTGTACAATGGTTAAAAATTGTCCGGGTCATGTTAGTTCGAAGGTTTCGTCGCAGCAAACTTTTCCCAAAAATTTATTAACTTCATTTTCAACTTTCTCCGTGGCTTAAACACATTCCTTCACCGTGGCGAACTTTTCCCAAAGAGTTTCTGCGTGAGTTCTTCATACTTCGCTGCGGTGAAACATCAACGTCGCCATGGCAAACTTTCCTGTTGCCCTATTGACCTGTAGACTTATCATCTTCAGCCTTCACTCCTTATCTCTACTTCTTGAGTCTCCTACAATAAACAAATGTTAGATTGCAGTATCAATTGTTCTAGAAAATTAATTTAGCGCAATTACTAATTATTAGTGATAATTTTACTCTCAAACTACATAAAGTAAAGGCAAAGACTCAAGAGTCAAATTAAGCATAAAATCTAAAAATAAGAGCCAAGAAGTGTAATAAAAACCATGTAAATGTCACCAATTTATATGAAAAGCTTGGGTTCAATCACTAATTATTTGAGTTTCCTAAACACAATGAAATTTGGATCAATTCAGTGACTAACCAATCCCTGTGAGATGGTACCTATCTATACTGCGATTTTTGAACTGTATACTTGCAGGATTAGAGGTTTTAATTTAAAATTTAGAAACTTACCTACCAGGCTAGGTTATGGCGTGACTTAATTAATATTCGTAGAGGAACGAATCAGTTGTGGCTCCTATGTGGGGACTTCAACTCCATTCTATTCAGGTCGAAAGTTGAAGGAAATTGTAATCTTTGCAATTACACAGAGGAGTTCAAACAATGTATCATTACATTGGAAGTGACAAACTTGAGGTACATAGGACATAAATTTATATGGTCTAACAAATAATCATCAATGTGGAGTATCCAGAAGAAATTAGACCGAGCTTTGGTGAATGCCAAATGGTTGGCTCAGTTTCTTGGCAATCTGGCAGTGTTCTAAAATCCTCTTTTTTCAGACCATGTGCCCATTAAGATCGTGAATATGTTTCAAAAACCAGATAGTGTCTATCCTTTTCAATTTAACAATTATCTAGCTCACAATCCTAATTTCATTGCAGCTTGTAGAAGAGGTGTTGGTTATGTGTTTAGAGGCACCAAACAGTTTCAGTGTGTTCAACAGATGAAGCAATTAAGCATGAACTTAAATAGCTGCACTCCTTTAAAGGATCAACAACTGAGTTAGTCATGAAGATGAAGGATAAGTTATTATCCATTCAGCAATCACTAGTATTGTCTCCCTCAGATCCTTCACTTATCCAACAAGAAAAAAAACTCTCTCTACTTATTTAACAGTAACAAAAAATCTTGAATCCTTGCTTCAAGAAAAACTAAATTGAATTGGTTAAAAGATAAGGATAGAAGCTCCAAATTCTTTTGCAATTCCATCCTTGCTCATAAGAACAAGAATCATATTAACTCGATCATTACTAATGGGGGACAACAACTCCAGAACTAAGAGGATATTAAACTATTGCTGTCAATTCTTTTGACCAATTGTTAGACTCTCCTACTATCATTGCTAGTTCATTGTTGACCACTCAGCTCTTAACTTGCGACAGATTACACAAGTTGACAGTGAAATATTAACCAAGGCAATGGAAGACAAGGAAATTAAGGAAGTGGTTTTCAACATGGATGGCACAAAAGCTCCTAGTCCAGATGACTTAGACAATTTGAATGGATTCTTCTTTCAAAAATCCTCGAGCATCATGGGTACTTATATTATGAATGCAATAAAGGAATTCTTTTCTACTGGTGTCAGTGCTAATCGTTCAAGTTTCAATGAATTTTGACCTATTACCTACACCAACTTTATCTATACGATTATTTCCAAGATTTTGACATCAAGATTGAAGAGTGTGATCATGCCTCTTATTAGTGACAATCAAGAGGCCTTCATCAGCAATAAATAGATCGGAGATAACATATTAATCATGCAAGAACTCTTTAAAAGTTACTATAGAGAAAACTCAACAACAAACTACATTAAGAACGATTTCCACAAAGCTTGTGACAATGTGTGCTGGACTTTTCTGTTGGTTCTGTTGACTACTTTCAAAGCTAGGAAAGTTCTAAGGTAAGGGGATCCTATTTCCCCCTACCTTTTCATTATTTGCATGGAAGTTTTAAATTCTCTAATCAAGTTTGAAATGGATTTGAATGTTAAATTTAAGCACAACTTGAAATGCAAAAACTTGGGCTCACTAACCTTACTTTTGTAGATGACTTACCACTCTTTTGCAGTGCAAACACAACCTCGGTTACTAGAAATATGACAGCATTGCATAAATTCAAGACAATCTCGGGACTATTGATCAATCTTCATAAGAGTCATTTCATACTATCCAAGAAAGCATCTTAGATGGCTACACAAATTGCCTCAATCACAGGAATGACAATAAAGGATCCCTTGCTACTCAATTTGAGTCTCTTTGTGTCAACAAAGAGAATAACCTTTCTGGAATCTAACCCTCTTATAGACAAAGTGCAGAAGAGACTTGGTTTATGGGTGAACAAATCTTTATCCTTTGTAGGGATATTACAACTTATAAAGTCAGTGTTAAACTACCTGCAAATTTGTTGGAGCTCACACATTTTTCTGTCAAAACATGTAATCAAGACAACTGAGAGGCTATTCAAGGGTTTTCTATTGAATTACTCAATTGATACAAAAGGTAGTGCTAAGGTGAAATGGGAATATATATGTTATCCAAAACATGAAGCGAGTATCAACATATATTCGATCGAACTCATCAATCAAACACTTTTACTTCAACAATTTTGGTGGATACTTGAAGATAAGAATTCTTTATGGCTTAGATTGCTTCACTTACATTTTCTCAAAGGCAAAAGCATCTGGGATATCAAGAAAAAAACTTGACACTCTTTCTTCCTTAATCAACTTCTCCATTTGAGGCACTTAGTTGAGGATGTTATGCCTTGTTCCATTGGTGATCGGAAACATACCTCCTTATAGTTTAATAGTTGGTCACATAGAGGACCTTTTGTCCACTTCACAAATGCAATAAGAAGCTTGATCGATCTTCTACTGCAAACTAAAATGGCGTCCTTCATCATTAGAAATAGTGCTGCTTTCCTGCTGTCTCAGCCACTTACAACCCCCATACAATTCTAATTCACTTTAGCAAGATACATTCTTTTGGCATAATAGATAAACTCATAAATTGTTTGATAGAAATATGAGATATCTTTTACAATTGTGAAAACTAGTAGTGGAGTGATCTCACATTATCTGGAACAATAACATTCCTCTAAGAACTGCCTTTCTCCTTTAGCTAGCTATTAAAAAATGTCTCAATACTACTGATACGATTCGGTATTTACATATCGATCTGTCATGTCCTTTTTGCTCAACCTGGGAAGAATCACATGACCATCTATTCTTCATATGTGAGCTCAAAAATGTTTTTGGGAAGAGGTTGCAGTGAAATGTCAATGATTAGTACCACCTTGCACACCCTGGATGGCTCTACACTTGTTATCTACTCATTGCACATCACCAAAATTGGTCCATTCTGTAGCAATTGACTTTTGTGTACAAACTATCTGGAAGGAATGAAATGCTCGAAGGTTTAAAGCTAAGCGGAAAGATCTTCCCCTTCTTATCTTAAAGACTGTGTATAATATGAACGAACTCCTCATGTTGAGAAATATAGCCTAAATTTTCTCTGGCTTTTTGTCAGGTTACTTGTACATTATGTGTCTTAAATATTTCTGGTCTTGAAATCATTTAACCATTGTGTGCACAAGGTAACCCCCTTATGTATATCTATAACTATTCTGTAATTCCTTTTTAATGAAATTCTCTTTTATTTTTCAAAAAATGTGCTCCTTCAATTTAAGTTAGCTCCATTACATGTGAAGATGTCTATTATACTATTATCTCACATGTTCCCCTCTTATTATTATATCGTCAACCTAACTATCAACCTTGGCCTTTCTTTTATTCTGAGTACAATTAAAGGAAGATTAAGTAGAATACTATTATTAGTTAGTAAGAAATAACTTAGTTAATGTTATGGAAATGGTGTTCTTTTATAAGAAATCTTATAATGTAGGGTTAATATTAGTAACCACTCTATTAAC
This sequence comes from Erythroxylum plowmanianum, assembly GCA_025531925.1. NCBI lineage: Eukaryota > Viridiplantae > Streptophyta > Magnoliopsida > Malpighiales > Erythroxylaceae > Erythroxylum > Erythroxylum plowmanianum. The sequence goes on from JANVCQ010000004.1 coordinate 15,278,971, forward strand.
AGGGGCCAATTATAAGTCCTAAAGAAGGAGTATGATGATAAAATTCATAAACATCTTAGTAATTGAGTTTTAACTTCATTTAACTCTAAAGTTGCATTAATAGAGGAAAACTTAGCTCGTTTGCCTAGTTAATAAGCTTCACATATAACAATTTTTTCTCCAATGTTTTGAAGTGCATACATAATCTTCTTTTTTTGAGTTATAGTCTTCAACATTATATGAATAATATGGTTAAATCTCTCACTAACCTTTTTTATGTATTTCAACCAACTAACCTCTAAATCTCACTAAATTTTCATGTAATTCAAGCGTAAATGACACATATATGGCTAGTTTGATACATGCATTAATATTGACAAGCATATAACGTCTTATTTGGACTTGTAGAAAAGTTCCTATGCTTACCTTTTACACAATGCTTTTATCTAAAACTCTAAAAATGGAATCATTTGCCATATTAAAGGTGCAACCTTTGTTAATCAACCAAGAAAGTTTAATAATGTAAATTATAAAAAATGTTAATTGTAATGAGTAAATTCTATTTAAGTTATTCATTTGTTTTAACGATTTTTTCTTACTCATGTTATTTATGATAAATTCATGATCAAGAAATGAAACAAAATTAAGCAAGGATTACTTATATGAGATAAAAACTAAAACAATTTCATGACAAGAAGCAACAAAATCAAATATGAAATTAAATGAGTTATAAATGTACAACTAATGGCATAAATGTTTTATAAATAGTCTTTAATTTTGTACAGTTGAAACTTCATGCCAATGGTTATTAGAAATAACAGCCTATAGTAGTTTGACCATTACTTAAGCAAAATTGTTTATCCAAGTCATGCTCACTCAAGTTCATAATGTTGGATGAAATATTGGAGTTATTTCCAACCTTTTCCTTATGACAATCTCCTTAAAACTTTGCAATATAGTTAATTTTAGTTAACTAATAAATATCTTACATTATAAGTAGGTTTGTTGTCGATTATATAATTTTTATTAGATTGGTTTATCTTCATTTATCTTCTTAGGATGGTAATAAATTAAAATGCTAGTATAATGGATTTTGGTAGAGGACACTTTCGTTAGAGAGGTATCTAAAGGATAGGAACCTATTTTTTTTTAACAATATAGATCTAGATTATGTTAGTCTGTAATAGGTGTGTAAAATCGGGTTCCTGAGTTAGACTACAAAAAATTGTCAATATATTATGTTTGGTTTATGGGAAAGGATTAGTTGATTGTTTAAGCCTGTAGTCTAATCATAATGCACTGATTTTGATTAAATTGTTAGAGATGCATAGTATAGAAGATGTATATATTGGAACATATTAATGAACTAATATCATTTATACCTGTATTAAGATTAAATGATAATAGCCATAAAAATAAAGAAAATATGGTAGATGAAAAAGGAGAAGATATAGGTAATGTGACAATAAAATTGGACGATGATGAAGTAGATTAGCTAAAAATATAGGTGATAGAGTTAGAATAAGTGATGATAAAGTTGGGATTGTTGAAAATACAAGTGGCATGGCTAGTATAGGTGATGTAAAGCTAGGTTGGTTGGAAAAATAGGTGACATGACTGATATGAGTGTAGAAGCAGAACCTAGATCAAATATATATGTCGAATCAAATGCAAAACTTGGAATAGATGGATGTGGTGGATTATATGTTAATAACACTAAAAAAGAGGAGGAAGGAAATATAGAGCAACAAAATCTAAATGATTCTAACTCATATTTTAACATTAACCTTGATACAACTCATGATACCTATACATTGACTCTCATATCTTTGGAGTTTCTTAACTAGTGATAAATATATTAGTGCTAGATGTAACTTTGAGGCAACTTAGCCAAAATTAATAAACATGTTCTTTGTGTATTAAGGATGATCTATGATAGTACATAACACTTTAAAGATGCTTTTGTTAACTGTATAACTGCAACAATATTTAATTTAGGTTTAAAAGGAATGAACCCAAAAGAAATAGGTATCCTTACATTAAAGAATGTCCATATGAACAATGTGCTTCATTTGACAAGAAAAGTAGATACTTTAAGCTTAAAATGTGCAAGTCAAATCATATATGTTATCAAACCAATAAGCCAAGGTTAGTTACTTCCAATTACATTATAAGACATTTCAAGGAATATTTTTTTGATAAGCTAAACATTAAAATCAAGAAATGGTGGAAGAATGTATCGAGAAGCCAAATCTGTTAGTCAATTCTAGTACATGTAGGTATACAAAGAGGAAGGTTCTAAAATCAAATTCAAAGTAGCAACATGATGAATACGAAAACTTTATGGTTATATTAATGAATCGAAGGAAATGAATCCATGTTGTAAAATTGAGCTATAACTTAGAAGGCATAAATAAAGATAAATTGGTGTTCAGAAGGATGCATATGTGTTTTGGTGCTATGAAAAAGGAGTGAAAAAATTTTAATGCAATGAAAAAAGAGTGAAAAACTTTAAGACCTATAATTGGCATAGATGATTGTTCATTGAAGGCCAAGTATTAGGGATAAATAAATATAGATGATTAGGCATTTAGTCACTAACTTAGAGCTTTGAGATAAGATTGCAATAAAAAAATGTCATATATGTAAATAGTATAATATTCAACTTGCTAAATTTTGTATAATTGATGCTATGAAATTTCTAACTAATTTTTAAAAAAAAATTTTAGGGACTCATGAGAGTTAAAAATGTTGTATTACCTTTTGCTACATGTAAGTGTGTGCAAGGCATATATATCATAACTGGTTTAGGAAGTGGAAGGGAAAAGACCTCAAAAGAACATTATGGAATTATGCTTAGGCAATAATCCCAAAATAATTTAATGACAAATTCTTCAAACTAAATCAACTTACACCTATTTTTGTACAAGATTTACTTGAATATCTTGAAGAAACTTAGAACAGGGCTTTTAATTGTGATGTCTATATTGTATCTTATCAAAACTATGCCAAAGATCAACGGGTAAGGGTACTTATCATTCTTATAGTATAGTTTACGTGAATATAAGTGTCAATCCTATAAAGACTACAAGTTCTTATACTAACTATCTTTTTATTATCTAATCTAAAAAAAAGAATAACTGAATTAAAAGAAATAATTAACTGAACTAATCTAAAATAACAAACCAAAGTAATGAAATAAGACTGAAGTAACAAGACAAATAAGATCTAGATAAGAATTCCCTATAAAACTTTCTTATTCTTATATTTTTCTTGATGTAATGATTAACCTTAGTTTCTTAGATTGGTAGAAATTCCAAAACTTATGACCATATTCCTTCTCAAGAACGCAACCCCTATCCTTAAGTTAATTGATTGAAATCTCTTTATAATCAAAACTCCTAAAAATGCATTAACTTGTTCTTTAAATCTCTTTAGTATATTTGACTCTAACCTAGAACATCTATATATTCTTATCTTTAAGATTCCTCATAACTCTTATTATTCATGTCATGGTCTATTCATACATATAATTTCTAAATCCCTATATATGAAAGACAAAATTGAATCAAATCTCTAGCATATTTGAATTTAATCACAAGTAGTAACCATGAAAACAATAACAACAACAACAACAATCCCAATGCACAAGGCTCCCTGCTTTACGAGGGTTGGGGGAGGGAAATAAATTGTATGTAGCCTTCCCTTTGCATTTATAAAGAGGTTGTTTCTATGACTCGAACTTGTGACCTTTTTAGTCACAAAGGAGTAATATTACCAGTTGCTCCAAAGCTAACTATGAATAATTCAAATAAAACTTAGGCCATTCATTAAATCAAATAATCAATATAAAGAAATAGTTCCAATGTTCATATCTAGATATATATCCTAATTTAATACATATTAAGGTAAAAGAAACCAACAATAACAAATAAAGAAACAAAGATAAAGAAAGTATCGTTATGGATCTTGAAATTTGGATGTTCTTTGGATGAATTTTGATAGAATCCCCTCCTTTAGTCTAAAGTTGGTTCATTTTTGTCCAAAGACTAGGGATGGTAGGAGGTTGAGAGCATAAACCAAAGTTAATGTGCTTGACCTGGTCAAACTAAGCTTTGGGTTTAGCTCAAGTTTGGGGGGTTATTCCAAAAAACCTATTCCCTTTGTTACAAAACAATATTGTTTTAGGTTTTTACTAGGTTTTGGACTGAGTTTGGGTTATGCCCTAAGTGTCGAGCTAGCAATGGGTTTATCTCAACTAAGCCCATTTCCACCTTTACCCAGTACACTCTAATTTGGCTGCTTATGATTGCTCTTTTCTCTCCTCTTCTTTAATTCCTAAAGTTCTTTTCATTCTCATGAAACTCTAAACATCCAAAAAGTCTCATCCAATATGAACTCATGTTTGTTTCGTGTTCTTCGCTAGAGTCAATAACCCTAATTTGTTTAAAAATTATTGTCAATACAGGTTGCAAACATAATTCCCTATTGCACCTGTGTAGGCTTAGTAACTCCTCTACCGTACATTTGAGGGTTCTTCTTGTGAATATGGGTCTGAGGGCAATATATAAGGGTCTATGCTTAGGATATGTTCCCTTATATGCTAGGTTATCAAAAAAGCTAAATGGATCAGGGACTAATATGGTTTTAAATCACTGGTTCATATTTTATATGCATTTTGAACATGGATCCATGTTCAACTCGTTTTCGTCCAAGATCATACCAAAATTTCTCTAATTTGGCTCTAATTTACCTTAAATTTCCCTTCTTTAATGGTGAGTTAAAAACAAGGATTGTAAACAAAATATATACCATATAGAGTACTAAATCATATAAAAATCATTAAAGTTTAAACAAAATGCTATTGAATCATGCTAAAAACATAAACTATTTAGCACTTATGAGATTCCCCTACACTTAAGCTTTTGCTTATCCTTAAGCAAATCAATTTCATCATTCTTAACTTAAATATATGGCAATTTTAAGAAACCATTGACAAATCTATCAACCAATAAAGACTCTTCATTATTTATTCAATTGTAAATTTCATCAAATAGTTAGGCATTTAGTTACTCGTATCAAATTATAAATTAACTTAGTTAAACTCCATTATGCTTCAAACTTTATCTCAATCCACAAAATTTAACATAATGTATAAAGCAAATATATATGGAAATGATGCTTCAAATTTTAAAATTTTTACATCCCTTATTGAAAGAAAAGAAAAACGATGAATTTAAATCGACATAGGAGTATTTAGAGGCTTGCTTGAAAAGTCGCATGGCCTTTTAATGTGAGAGTAAAAACTTTGTCATAAATACTTTAAGTTAGTTAATCAGATCACCATTTCAAAGAACTACTAGCACCATTCTTTCACTTAAATAATTTTACCTGAATTTATTTAATTCTCATTTATTAATACCATTTTTCTCTTTTTTGTGGCATATTGAGAATGCTTAAATAGAATTCACTTTTAAATTAATTGTATGTCCAAAATACAAAAAGTATCTTGATAAAAATCAAGCATCTATTTTCGTAATTAATGAAGCAAATTAAAATTGACTTAACCATCAATGCTCATAAATGTTTGTCTACATAAATCTAATCACAATAATAACCAAAATTTATTATGAATTATCTTGATCAATATTATTTCAAAGTTAAAAATTTTCTTAGAATATTTTCTATTAAACTAATTATAACAAAATTAATAAACACAAGAATAATTTGCTCCCTTATATTTGAGTTGATACTTTTCTAGTAATAAAAAGGGTCTATAGTTGCAATAGGGGAAGTAAGAACTAACACCATGTATTATGATCCAATAATGAAAAAACATCAAAGCACACTTAAATCCATAACTTTAAATTGCTTTTGACATAAAACATACATAACAGAAATCAAATCATGTAAAAATATATTTAAAACTAATGTTAAAGATTCTTAAAACTATTGAAATAAAAACACCTAAATCTTTAGGATACCTCCCAACAAGTACTCTTTTATAAGTCTTTTTGTTAGACTCCTTACTTAAGTTCTTCACCTTGGTGGCTCCTTCAATGGAGGCTTGATTCTTCTCTTCTTTCATCTCTTAATCTCTTTATTGTTCCTCCTCCTGCTCATTAGCTTATTAGCGTCCAAATATGCCATATGCTCTATTAGAATAGGGATATCCATCCCTATTGCTTCTTCTTGCATGATATAAGACTCCAATGGATATCTTGTAATTATTGCTTGTAAAATTTTAGAATTTTTATTATCAATCACATCTACAGAGAAATAAGTATATCTTTTTATCAAAGGGTATGTTTTATGGAATTAAATATTCTAAAAGCTACTTCTTCATCCTTTACCCTTAGGATGAAGTTCCCATCATTCATTTCTATTATAACTTTAGTAGTAGTTAGGAAAGTTTATCCTAAGATCAAAGGAACCTTTATATCATTCTCTACATATAAAACAATAAAATTAAAAAGGGATAGAAATTTGTTAACCTTAACTAAGATATCTTTTATATTGTACTAGGACACTTAATTAACCTATTTGTTAATTGAATACTCATCTTAGTTGGTTTAGGTTCATGTAATCCTAATCTCTTAAATATATCATAATGTATCAAATTAATACTAGCTCCTAAATTTGCTAATGTCCTACAATTGAAAAATTACTAGTATTATAAAGGATAGTAAAACTCCTTAGATCCTTTCTAGGGTAGCATGTTATATAAGATGATAGAGCATAACTCAGTTAATGTCACTATCAATAATTCCTCATGTCTCTTTGTGTTAAAAAGATGATCTTTTAACCAATTGACATATTTTGGCATCTATAAAAGAGTCTCAACAAAGGGTATATTAATATGTAATTTTTTAAAGAAAGTATAAAAATTTACCAAATTGATCTTGTTTTATATTTATCTTAAGTCTGCTTAAGTATAAAGTTCCCAATTGTTACCCTTTGGCCTCTTCGTCCTTGGGCTTATAATCTTTCTCTTTCTTCTTCTCCTTATCATTCTTTTCTTATACATTAGTCTTTTTCTCTTCAACTTTTGCTCCTTTCCACTCTTTAAAGTCATTACATTTGCTTACTCCTTTAGATTTTCTTAGTGTTGCTAGGCAACATATCTAATCTAGTTATGGGAGGCTTATTGATATTGAACGAATGTTTCAATATTTTATAAACAATCCTTAAATGTAGTAATAATGTTTTTAATAAGTCCTTTGAGACTTAGCTTCCTTTCTTTCTAATGCAATTACTAAAATTCAAGTGGAGCTTCATTATTACATAAAAATTTAGGATGACTTCTTCACCTCAAATTATATTTTTATTATAGGGTTGAAATTGAGACTGATTTCCTATGAAATGTACTAGCTTGGTCGAATGTCTCATGTTGTTCAGTGCTTGACATTCATGATTGTAGTGTCTTCTACTATAAATATCATAATTTATCATTTTTGTACATTAATCTACAAAATTTATATTATTAATTTTCTTACTTAAAGCTTCCAATTTTGCCTATAATGTTGTCACCATATTGATATTATAAATTCCTATTGAATTTTTTCTTCAATCTTAAATTCTTCCACTAGTAATTATAACAATATCTTTAATGAGCTTTTAAATTTTTTCAAGAGTTTTAAGCTAATGGTCCCGTCAAAAGGTGCATCGATCAATTGTTAAGATAAATAACTCAAACCAAAGTGAAATGTTTATGTCTATAATCCCAAATTGAGTCCAAAATAAGGGCACTTTCTCAACAGTTCCTTTCATCTCTTCCATCTCTCATACAACGTCTTACGTTCTAATTACTGAATGTATCACAAATCTTCAAAAAGAAAATGTACACATTTGGATCCTCATCTGGCAGCCTATTAAATTGTGCAAGTTATTGAACCATCATGTTAGACTTGATTTCAAAATTTTTAGCCTCCACTCGTAACCTAATAATATTAGATTTAGTCTATATAAGCGATGGTCTAGCTTAATCCGTTATAATGTGATGTTCTACCAATCATGTCATTATGTATAGTAGTAGGAATCTCAAAACTTTTAGGTTTCTCTCCCTTAAATTCCCAAATAAATTCCTTACAATTTCTAGATTTAGCTTAAATAGAAGTTTGCACTACTTCTGGTCATAAACCAAAGTAACAAATCCTAAAATACATCCAAAAAACACAAGCTTAAAAAAGAAAGTTCTAAAATAAATAAAATACAAAATAAAAGAAAGTAAAATAATTAGCTTATTAAGAATATAACTTCCTAATATTCTATTGCCTAAAAAACATGCCAATGAAAACTTTATAATTATATAAGTGATTTGAAAGATATGAATCCATGTTCTATAATCAAGCTTCAGTTTGGGAACAATGAACAAGAAGATAAATTGGTGTTTAGAAGGATGTCTGTGCATTTAGATGCTATGGAAAAGGAGTGAAAAAAGTTAAGTTCGATAATTGGCATGAATGATTGTTTCTTAAGGACCAAATACCAAGGACCAATTTTAAGTGCCATAGGAATTAATCATAACTATGACATATATCCCATGGTGAGATAGATAATGTTGATAATTAAACATGGTTAATTGAGTAATTAGCCATTAACTTATAGTTTGGAGATGGGATTGGAATCATAATGATATATGGTACATAAAAGTTATCTTATCCAATTGCTTAACGTTTGTACAATTGGTGTTATAAATTTTCTAACAATATTTTGCTTTTAAATTTTTAGGGGCTTATGAGAGTTTAAAAAATGTTATATTGCCTTCTATTGCACATAAGACATATGCAAGGTATATATATCATAACCAGGTTAGGAAAGGAAGGGAAAAGATCTTAAAAAACATTATGGAATTATAGTTAGGTTATATTCCCATAAGAATTTTATGAGAAATTCACTAAATTAAATTAACTTACCTGATTGTGCATAATATTTACTAAAATATCTTAAGGAAGCTTGGAGTATGGCTTTTGATTATGATGTGTATATTGTATCCTTTCAAAACTATGATAAAGATCATTACGCAAATGCACTTATTGTTTTTATAGTAAAGCTTAGGTGAATATGAGTGTCAAACCATGAAGACTATAAGTATTAATATTAAGTATCTTTTATTATCTATTCTAATAAAACAAACGATTGAATTAAAATAAATAATTAATTGTTCTATTTAAAATACAAACTAAAGCAATGAGACAAGACTAAAGTAACCAATACATAATAAGATCTAAATAAGAAATCTCCTAGAGCCTCCCTATGCTTAGAATTTCTTGGATCAATAAAAATTATAAGTTACAATCATATTCTTTCTCAAGAAATACAATCCTTATCCTTAAGTTAATTTATTAAAATATCTTTTTGATCAAAACTTCTAAGAACATATTAATTTTTTATAAATTTTCTTGACAGATTTGATTCTAACCTAAAAGATTTTTAGAATCTTAAATCTATGATTCCATGCAACTATTACCATTCATACAATGATCTATTCTTAAATATGATTCCTCAATCCCTATACGTGAAATAAGAAGTTAAATTAAAAAACTAACATATTTCAATTCAATCCTAAATAATAATCATAAAAAATTTGCAATAAAACTATAATCTTTCATTAAATTAAAAATCAATCTAACGAAATAGTTCTAGGGTTCATCTTATCTAGATATACATTCTAATTTAGTTCATATTAAGTTAATAGAAACAAACAATAATTAAGAAAGAATATAAAATAAAAGAAAGTATTCAATAGATTTTGAAATCTTGATGTTCTTTGGTTAAATCTTGGTGGGATCCTCTCATTTGCTCCAAAGTTTCTTCATTCTTGTATTAAGTTGTTCTTATTCAACCCCTTATGATTGCTCTTTTCTCCCCTTTTGTTTAATAAACCAAGGCTTCTTTATTCTTACAAAACCTTAAAAATCCAAAAAGTCTCGACCTATACAGGTCCAACACAAACTCGTATTTGTCTCATGTCCTTCACCACCAATATGGGTCACAAACATGGGTTAGTATTACACCTATTTTAGCTTAGTAACTCCTTATCTTAAGAACAAAGACTAAAGACCATGAATGTGTCCATATTTAATTTATATTCCTTCATATGCCAAATTATTAAAGAAGTAGAATAGACCAAGGACTAATACAAGTCAAAACACTGGTCCATATTTGACCTATGTTATGAACAAGAGTCTATGTTTAACTAGCATTCTTCTAAAATATGGATTCTCTAACTTGACTCTAAGTTCCCTTAATTCATTCTTTCTTCGTTAAAGAACCTAAACAAAGCTTAAAACCAAAATATAAGGCATATTGATATATATATATATATATATATATATATATATATACTTCAAGCAAAATTCTCTTAAAATTAAGCTATAAACATAACCTAATCAGCATTGATCACCTTTCTAGAGTGTTGAGTTCAAATGTACAATTATGTATAAGAACAAGAATGAGACATTCGACTCTTAGATTTTGGTGATCAAAGATTATCTTATCATTAGTATTTTGGAGATTATTAAGACAACGATAATATAGTGAAATATAAAGGAACAAGTTAAAATATGGAAGGAAAAAATTACACCTAAAGTGGTGAAGAATTTGAACAAAAATAAATTGAATACAATGAAATGGATTCATTTGAAATAGAAATATGACATATCAAGTTACAAATAGAGATGATATATATATAGTCTAATTGTTAAGGAAAAACACATGGAGTTGTAGGTGGTGAGAATGCTATTAGTACCCTTACACTCATTTCATTAATGCCATACTCTTTACCAAGTAACAACCAAAGGCATATGTGGATCGACATTACTATAAAGATAGGTTTATGGAAGTTTATGAAAATCTTTTGCAACCAATTAAAGAATAATAACTCTATCTACCTAAGATTTATGAAGAAATTCATCCTCCAGCAGAAAGAGCAACGAATAATAATCCAAACAAATTAGAGAAAAAATGAACCAAAGCAAGTGAAGACTCATTAAAGATTATCATAAAAGGGTCAATTTCAATTGTGTGAAAGATGTGAAAATTTTGGTCACAATAAGAGAACGCAAAAGCATAGAAAAAAGTCCACTTCCTTTTAGTCAAGTTAAAATTGAGTTAGATTGTTATAAATGATTAATTTTACTATATGTCTTTATTGCATGAATACATTATCAATATTATATGAATAGTAGATAGTCCAATGAAAAAATATAAGATCCAATAACAACAACTTCTTCTTAACCCTGTAGATTAATTTCCAAAAGATAACCGTAGTCATTAGCTGGAGATCTAACTAGTTAATCATAATCATAGTTATCTGCCTCAACTTCAACATTGATGATGAAGATAATTTTCTCAATTGATCTAAATAATTTTCAACTTCATTCTAACTAATGGGGCATATGTAGAAGGGTATCTCAAGTATCACATCATGCTAACTGCAAGAGCAAAGTTTCAAAGCACAAGGTTATTAAAAATTCCAATCAGTAAGCAACTAACATTGAAATTGGAAGTCAATAGAATGTAAATGAGATTTAGTAGTAGAATAGTTTTTGGTACACTTCTTTTAGGGGATTAATTGTTTGTATCCAACTTATTTTGGTTGAATGAATTATGGTTATATCCATTTTTGTATAAAATGAATGTAATTTCTACATTTTGGACCTTGATTATGAATTTTCCAATGATTTGCAATGCATGTATTCTAAATTTAAAAGGAATTTCTATTCAATGTGTGATCTTTACTATTGAAATTGATGAACAAGCACTAAATATGTTTTTGTGGTGCTTGTCTATGGAAATTGTTGTTAGGTATTAAGACTTTTTCTTTATGTTTACTAATAGAAATTGGAAATTCTGGTAAGATTGACAATGAACTCAAGTTTGACTTGATTTTCTTTGAACCGAATTTCAAACAAAAATAATATTATTTTAATCAATTAATTCTTTAACTATTAAACAAAATAGAGTCATTTTGGACCAAGTTAGACTAAGTTGACCTAATCGTTCTAAGATCAAACTCGATCAACATAGGTTTTAGACGCTAAATATGAACTAGAGTGAGTTGAACCTAGAACCAAATGCTAACCCTAAATTTGATATATGTAAAATCAATGTTCATCATAAAATTAGGTGTTAATTATATCAATATTGACCAGATTAATTTTTCAAATATTACTTCAGTAATAAATGTTGAAATAATGCAAAATTTAAGGAACACGCCAAGATCAAGGACTAGTCGAAGAACGAAACCATGACTTCGACACCTGCAAAACAGCCTATGTTCCAACCATCTCACACTCCTCTCTTTCAATTAAAAATTTTCAACAACAATAAAAAATTCGTTAAGCCTGTAATTCAGAAGTCACTATTTGACACTTGAAGCCAATTCCATTAAACAGATAGTATCGGCCCTATATATCCGTTCAATTGTTAATTCTTCCCTTGCACCTTGCTATAGTATGAGCCTTAAACGTCCAGTTTAACATCCCAACGTATGATCGTTCCTAGTCTACGTTTGTCCGCTCCAGATTCCGTCTCACTGGTAAAAAAGTTATCCACCTCACCTAATGCTTAAAAGAATACTTTCCTCACTACCCTTCAACTATTACAATTTAATACAGTTACCTAACTTTTATTTATATGCTTGAAGATAACGTATTGTTTGGTGTACATCAATAAATCAAATGAAGTCAATAGGTTAATTGAAGTGAAGCACTTGTTTCTTCATAAAATATGAGTCGAGCATATAATATGCAATTAGGAGAACATATAACATCATAGGCGACAGCAGTTTACAATTAGGAATGGAACTTCTTAGTAATTGCTGATCAAGCACTGAAACTGGTTCGTTGGTTGACTAGTCTAACTGCAGATTAGATTTGATCAAACACGTTTTGACTATACAAAAGAAATATATATATCGAAAACATTAATGGAAAAGACATATCATTTTGGTGGTTAATTGTGATTAAAATTGACTAAATAGATTGAGATGAAAATAAAGTCATAGTAGGACTCTACTATTAGAATCACACCAACGCCCGCAAAAGTCGGAGTAGTTCTATAGATTCTCTCGTCTTTCTTTTGGTTTCAAGTACTAGCAAAGATCGCATATAGTTGGTGAAATTCAATTAATCAAGCTCTCTCCTTTTGAACGGCAAATATGGCCCCAACTTTCGCTACTCATTTCA
>JANVCQ010000004.1:15301225-15317084 GCA_025531925.1 Erythroxylum plowmanianum
TGTAATTGCTTTGAAAACTTGGAGACATTATATGTACAGAAACATTTTGGATATATATGAATATACAGATCAGTAAAAAATAAGGTAATTATTGAGTTTGAAAGGATTGTGCAAATGAATATTTCCTGGTAAAACTAGTGTTGTAAATTGATGCATTGAACAGAATTAAATAATGGTGTACACAAATTTCGATATTGAGGTTATCAAATCTAGTGCAATAAAAAGTGTAGAATGTCGAGCTAAAAAGGGGCAAAAAGGAAGTATTATTAGCTATTGAAATTTAAAATCAGTTATGCATAAAAGGATTGGCAAAGCCCAAATTGAGTATTTAGAAATTGTGAATCTTATCGAGGAATTGAAATGAATCTGACTTTCAAATTAATGATACTTTGTGATTGAATTAAGAAGTATGTGTACTTGATAAGGATACTGATAAAGAAAACACAAGAAACAACCAAAGCTATATGTCCTAGTAGGAATACATCGAAAGACCATTTGATGGCTAATAACGTAGAACCAAGTGATTACATGTTTAAGTTACCAATAGTCTTGACTTTTAGAGATAGGTGTAAAGCTTATATTTATGGAATTCATAGGAATATGGGATTAATGTATAGTTCAAATTGACTGCAGGCATAACAATCGTTATCTTGATGATACCATTAGAATATTGAATAAGGTGTCAAATGACAAAAAGGATTGTTTGCCCTTACATTAAAATGAAGAGGGCCAAAAAATGGTTAAAGTTCATAATAAATGTAAGATACTGTTAGTGAGTGAAATGAATCTGTAATAAGAATAAAGTGGCTTATGAAAGACGAATGAATTTTGGTGGATCACTTCAAAGTTATGGGATATAGTGAGACAAACTTAAGAGTTAAGTGTATTAACAATAAAGAGAAGTGAAATACTAAGTGAGAAATAAAATATTAATATGATCTGACGAAGAGGTATCATCGACACATGAAGTGAAAATTTTGAGTAACTTGAATTGTATTGAGGAAACTGTTAAGATAATATGATACTTGAAGAAATGATTAGAGGAAGGATTAATTACGTTGATTATGGTCAATTAGAAGAATATTCGAGTGATGAAGTTATATGAGAAATGGAGGAGCATATGAGGAAATAATACCCCTACCTTATTGATCAATCAGATGAGAATTTAGGGGACAAAATTTATTAAGAGGGGAGAAATGTAACATCCCATCCCCAGATTAAAGGTTTGAACCCAAATTTTAATAAAATTTGCATTTCATGCTTAGCAAAATGTCAGCATACATGCAAGTGGATTTGAATTTCTGCACACATGAAAATAATTGTAAATGCATTCATTAACATTCCGGGTAAAATTGAATTATAATGGGATATGTGGAAATTTGTGGTTACAGAGATAAAATAATTTTAGATGGTGGATTGATAATTTAGAATGGTCTACAATTGTATTAAATGGATTTTTGGATAGTGAATGATAAAAAAAATACGTTAGCAGAACGAAGAAGAGAAGCTAGAAAGGTTAGCACTGATATGAACATTCCTAGATTAATTTGTATTGATATAGGCCATTTTTGACAAAATTGTCTTCATAAAAGTTGTAAATCTTTCTTTTAGCTTTCCATTGACATAAATTTTGCAATTTTTTGAGTTTTGGATCAAAATTTATGGAAGTTGGAAGTTAGGTGTGTGACATTGGGGTCAAAGGTAAAATTGGTGTAAAATGGAAATGACTTTTGGATTTTAAGTGGAAATGCACCATCATGCATAAGCACGATCGTGACATTGAGGTATAGTGAAAAATGTGTTATTTTGATTATATTGGGTTTGCACCGTATAAGCACGACGGTGACTTTGGAGATGAAGGGCAAATTGCACCGTCGTGCTTAAGCACGATCGTGCATTTGAGGTTTCTCTCTATACTGAATAGTCTTGCTTCTTTTGATCATAACTCCTTCTTTAGACCTCCAAATGACTTAGTTCTTGAACCATTGGATTCGTAACACATTTGTTCATAGAAAAAACTATATGAAATCATTTAGAATATATTGATTGATATAATTGGGACGGGATTGATGAGGAGTTCTAGAAAATGATAACTGGAGTAGTATCATTGAACATGCTTCAGTATTTTAGACATAACTTGTTATGTAGTTATCCAAATGGACTGATTCTTGATCTAGATTAAAATAGAGACATAGGGCTATAATTTTTATGGAGAAATCAAATTCCAATTCTATATCAATGGTTCCAGAATCTGACTTGAAGTTGGGTATAAAATACTGTTACAATTAAGGAATGGTCCCAATTATTTGGAGTATAACTATTGGAATATTCAACCAAATTGAATGATCTTGGTGTTATTAGAAACTTAAGACAATGGATAACTTGTTATTAGAAATTTTTTTTTGCTAAATTACCTCATTTGCATTGTTTAATTGATCATGGAAAATAGATCCGATGGTTTGGAATTTTGGAGAATTTATAAGAAAGAATGAGAGTTTAGATATTATATGACCATATAATGTTAGAATAACAATAGTGAATGAATTGTTGGTATTAAAGTGCCAAATATTTGTGTATAATGGAGATGAAGGGGTTCATATGATTGAAGTTGTGATTCAAGAAGAGGAGTAAAGTGTGAATAAAGTGTATCTAGTAAAAGTAAATAAGAATTTGATTTTATTAGAGCAAATAATGCTAAAATGAAATGATAAGCAATTGAGTTATAAAATGAGAATGAGCATAGGATATGAAGTTTGATAAAGTACCCAGGATTATCATTGAGTATGCATTGTATATAGTCTATATACATAGTTGTGCATGAATAAATGCTTATAATTGTATCATTATTAATGTGAGTGTAACGTGTGTCTTGCAAAAATGGGTTGTGCAGGTTAAAAGTCCTCATTCAAGCATTTCCAGAATTTGGAAACAAATGCTAATCTGGAGCGTACTGTGAGTAGACCTAGATGGTCTAATTTCATTGTTTGTTTTGTTTGAAATTTTGTATTGATTGATTACTGAATGCTCATATAAATGTGATTGATTGTGTTAAATTCTGGATAGAAGGTCCGATGATTGTGAAATGTGAATGGGATATTAAAGTGTTGCTTAAATGTGAATGTGACGAACTATATGCTTCATGATATGATTGATTGAAAATGTGAGATGCATTCCATACATGAATGCATGATCAGATAATAGGAGTTGTGACCAGAGTAGCCACTGATCAGAGCTTAAAGTTCAAAGTGTGAAAAGAGCCTCGAGCTTTAAAAAAGTGATTCAAAGCTTAAAGCTCAAAGTGTGAAAAGAACCTCGAGCTCAGAAAGTGATTCAGTGATTCAAAGCTTAAAGCTCAAAGTGTTAAAAGAGCCTCGAGCTCATAAAGTGATTCAAAGCCTCAAGCTTAACGTTTAATAAGCCCAGTATCCACAATGGATATGGGACAGTTTAGGCACTTGGTCACAACAAAGTAATAAATGGAAAGTGGTTCTCATGTACACTACATATGCATAATATGAATGGTTAAATTGTACTGAATGTCAAATGTGAAATGTGAAATTATGTGAATGTGATTTCTGTGTTATGTGACTGGGTGAGCCATCGATGATGGTCACTCATTGAGTTCCCAAAACTCACCCAAAATTTGCAAATAATTTTCAGGATCAGAAGAATTTCTCGTTAGGCAAATGAGAGTATCCCTGCAGCATACAAGTAAGGGATAGAGGTTGAGATCAGTTCGCGTCTGCATTGTATTTCTTTCTTTTTGTATGGAATTGTATATTCCGAAACTTTTGTAACAATTTGTGTATTCTGAAAGTTCTGTAAAAAGGTGTATATGATTTATGCTGTAATGTAGAGACTTTATGACTAAAGTGTTTTGTTTTTGTGAAAGGGCTCAAATGGCTATTGAAAATTTTGTTGATTGTATTGTTATGATTGAAAAAGTTTACTAATAAAGTGGGCACGATTTGGTTATGGATTTCCACATATTATATTTTTGGTTTCAAAAAAAAATTATACCAATTTTTGAATGATTGAGTGCTCTAGCATGTCACCCTCGTGAGGTATGGATTCGGATATCCCTCAGGATGTCAGGTACATGTCTTGCAGGAGTTAGGGTGCTACATCAAACTAAAACAAACCATCAACAACAAAACTGATTTCACAGAAAACAAATTAACAAAAACAACAAAACCCCGAACAAACAAACCTCAAGTTCCATGATCATCAACATCTAATCTTGAAAAATTACCCAAAATTAGTAGTCATAATTATGGTTAATTAGGCTCTGATACCAATTGAAGAATAATTAACACAAAATTATTGATTAATGTTGTGATTAATCAATACAATTAGACTAACCCTATGATTGCAACATGCTAAATTCAAGAATTAGATGGACAAATACTTGGAAACTGAGGAACAATTGAGTTCATTATTATTTTCTGTGAAGCAGAGTGATAGAGATGCAAAGGATTGACTGCTGCTATTCCAAACCCTGATAATAAAATTCTATCATTGTTGAGTTGAAATTCTAAATTATGATCTTCTAAATTGATATGTCAGCTCCTGTTTTGTGATTTTCTCTAGTGATGGGATATTAAAAGAAACCTAATAGGTTGACATAGAATTGATGACTATAACCATATATTTAAAGATGTAAAACCTTAAACCTAAAGAGTTTATAATTTCTAATTTGGTTCATCATCAATTATTAATTATTATCATGGTCTTAACACATATAAAATTGGCTCATACCCTATTAGATGCTTTAAGATAAAAACTTAATTAGATCACTTGAATTGGGCTCAACTTTAAGGATATCTCATAATATATAATTCTCATGATATACATATAAGCTTACAAAATAATTGAATTTTATTCCAACAATCTCTCACTTAGGCTATATGTATATTAAAACTTAATAAGTGTATATTATTCCAAAATCCTAATGCATGCAAATATGTTAACATCACCAAAGGCATCTAGAATAATCTCATTCATCATATATATCAATAAAGGATTAAAAAAAGGTTTTATTATATTGAGCATAACTAACCACATCAATGGTCACATATATTAGTATTGATGAAAAATATGGATCATGACTAGATATATAGTATGGAAATTTCATACAATGTGATCTTAACATGCTTATTTCCAACTAGTGCTCCTTTAAACTTTATTCCTTATGAGAACAAACTGAAAAATAATTTACAGTAGAAATAAAATGTGGCATTTATTATTGCAGTGCTAACTATAACATAACCTTATAATATGTCTATCGCTTAAAATATTAACGATACAAAGTCCCAATAAATCATAACATCCTCAAAAGACACTACACTCAGACAAGTGGTGTGCTTATGAAGGCCTTATGTGATGATCCCTTAGCGAGCAGATTCGCAATCATAATGGTTTTCCAAATATGCTTAATAGACACCTAACTACTCTGAACTCTTTATTTAACTATTAAGAACTTAATGTCAATATGTTTAGACTTTGACGAGCTCTTATTACTAATGCCAATATGTTTAGACTTGATGAGCTCTTACTACTATTGAAAAATAGGGCTATCAAATTATTGTCACAAAATATCTTAAGTGGCCTATAAATGGATTTATAATTCATAGCCCAGTGCTAAAATTTTGTAGCCATATCCATAATTTGATGCTTTATAACATATTATAAACTTCACAGCCATAGTAGAAGAAGCTATAAGTGTTTATTTAGTACTCTTCTAGGAAATAGCTCCTTTAACCAATATATAGATATAGCCTAAAGTAGATTTTCTACTATCTTGGCATCCAGCAAAATTTGAATCAAAATACCCAATGAGCTCAAAATGATCCAATATCATAGATATGAGCATGTAGTCTTCAGTTTTCTTTAGATAACTTATGACTAATTTGGCTGCTACCTAATGGTAAAGTCCAAAATTGCTTAAATATCTCCCTAACATCCCAATAATGTATGTAATATCCAGTTGCATATATACTTGAGCGTACATAAGACTCCTAACTACTAACGTATAAAGAATTGTTTGCATTGCTTTAGCCTCAAAATCATTATTAGGGCACGAACTAAAACTGAATTTGTCTTATTGAAATATAAGGGTATCACCCAATTTATAGTTTTGTAAGCCAAATCTCTTGAGAACCTTTTTCATATAGCCCTTTTATGATAATACAAGAATATCTTAAGAACAATCTTGATGCATTTGTATCCCTAGCACAAAAGAGGCATCAGTAATATCCTTCATCTTAAAATCTTGAGATAGAATTCTCTTAGTTTTGTGCAATAAACCTATATTATTATCAACATACAAAACTAGAAAAAAAATATATGTTTTCTCCTACTGAACATATGGGATACACAATTATCTATCATATTCATCTCAAAACTAGAT
Source organism: Erythroxylum plowmanianum (assembly GCA_025531925.1). Taxonomy (NCBI): domain Eukaryota; kingdom Viridiplantae; phylum Streptophyta; class Magnoliopsida; order Malpighiales; family Erythroxylaceae; genus Erythroxylum; species Erythroxylum plowmanianum. The sequence goes on from JANVCQ010000004.1 coordinate 15,307,635, forward strand.
GAGATGGCAATTTGATGAAACTTGTAATACTATTAATAAGAAGCCTACTTGAGCCCATAGATGGTTTTCTTTAATTTGCAAACTATTTTCTTCAGATCTTCTAACACAAAGTTTTATGGTTGCACCATGTAAATCATCTCATCAATATCACAATTGAGAAACATAGTCTTAACATCCATCTAATGTAACTCAAGATCAAGGTGCACCACTAATGTTATGATGATTATAAAAAAAGTCTTTCGAAGAAATCAGATAGTAAGCCTCTTCGTAATAAATGCCTTCCTTTTAAATAAAGCCCTTAGTAACTAGACGTGCCTTATATCTTTCCACTTTATCCTTAGAATCCATATTAAATATCCATTTGCAATTAATGTGTTTTGCAACATTAGGTAATTAGACAAGAGCCCAAACATCATTTTATTTTATATACTTCATTTCCTTATTCATGGATTTACTATACTTTTAGGAGTTAGAACTTTTTATGACTTAATGGAAGTTAACTCGGTCATCTTCCACCATCCCAGTTTAATATTCATGTTCTTGAAGATATATAACATTATCATCTGGAATTGCATTTCTTCTCTCTCTAATAGATCTCCTCAGTGGCATTGATTCTTGAGGATATTAAGTTCGATCTTCTACAATAACTTCTTAAATTTGTATGGTAGGGACTTTATCCTGATCTAGAGTTGCTCTTTACTGATTTCAACAATAAATTGGAGAAAAGTGACACTTTCCTCCTTTAAGACAAAGTCTCTTACTTTATCTCTCCTCATAAAATTAACTTCCTAAAAGAACCTGGCATTCCTTGTCTCAAAATTCCTTTAGTGGTGGGATAATAAAACTTGAACCCTTGGATCATGCAATGTATCCGATAAAGTAGCAATTAACATTTCTTTAGTCAAATTTATTTTCGTTTGGCCTATACGGCCTAACCTCTATTGGATAATTCCAAATGAGTAAAATGATTCAAGGTAGGTTTCTTGCCTGCCATAACTTATAAGGGTAATAGTTGCTTATTTGGAACTTTATAAACTATGTAAATTGTAGTCTTTAATACCTTACCCTAGAGGGATTCCAGGAGTAAGAAATCATACTACTTACCATATCATTAAGTGTTCTATTTCATTTTTGTACCTACATCATTTATATTATGAGTGTTTGGCACGGTGTACTGTGGGACAATTACATATTCCTCAAGGTATTTGGAAAAGGGTATTAGACGTTGTTCACCTGAACCATTATATCCACCATAGTATTCTCCAACACGATCAGATCTGATATCATTCACTTATGAATGATATATAGGTAATAGTCATATAAATAAATAATACTTATCTTTAAGGGTTTTAGCTTGATTTATTATTATTGCTGTTATTGTCGTTGTTGTTTTTACTACTACTACAACTGATACTCCCACCACTACTACTAGTCCTACTCCTACTCCTACTCCTACTCCTATTTACTACTCCTACTAACTACTATTACTACTACTACCACCACTACTAATATTAGCATTACTGTTGTTGTTATTGTTGTTGTTGTTGCTGTTGCTATTGTTGTTGTTGCTGCTATTATTACTACTACTATTATTATTATCAATATAATCATTATTATTATTACTACTACTACTAATATTCACATTATTATTATTATTAATTCTCCTTCTGTTTCATCATTTTATTATCATCATCATCATCATCATCACTTTTTTCCTGTTTCTTTCTTTTTCTCTCTAGTTCTCACTCTCTCCCTCTCTCTCGCTTTTTCTCTTTTGATATGGATCATTTGGAAACAGTCTCTCTATTAGTTAGAGATAAGGAAGCATACTACAAGACCTCCCCAAAAGTTGCATATCAACGGAATTTATATTAGGTGTTGATGTTGTTGATATATAGGTAACCGTACCTTGAGTAGTTTTTTGTGAATGTGATAAACTATTGTTGTCTATTCTAAGATATTTGTAAAGAACAGACCATGTATGTTTGTATATGTTAGTATTAAGAAGTATGTAACTCTGTTAAGTCTATTGCTCATACTTCCTATAATAATATCCTAAAATCCTTATACAAATTTCTAAATGAATTGTTACTTGCCTCTTTTTTCATAAAGAGCGTACTATTGAAATCTCCTATGATAATCCATAGACTTGGATAGTTTGAATGAACCATATTAATTAGTTCTCAAAGTTCCCTCCTTTAAATTTCAAAATTGGACCTATGCATAAAAGAGGCAGAGGCTTTGATATTTTCCAAAATGAAATAAGATGATATATTTATTAATTGATCACTTCCTTTAAACATTTCCATCTTAATTGATCTCTTGTTATAACCCATTATGATACTCCTATAATGGTGCTATGAATGATTTGAAAAAAAAAGAAAAAAATCAGTGCACCCTAGCATTCCAAATTCTTCATGTTCTCTAAGTTAAGCTCGGATTATTGGAGGTTTATTCTTTAAAATAAAATCCTTTAAATCTAATTCTTTTTAGGAAATTAGTTCCTTTAATGTTCCAAGCTATTAATGGCATTTAGAGGAACAAATGGTTTTCACACCCTTGGATCTCTTTTTTTTAGTCGACTTCCTTCTACTGTCCTCTATAAAATCTTGCTCTATTATAGTATCTTGACTTAAGTTAAAAATATTTAGCCCTTCTTGCTCACTGATATTCTCCATATTCTCCACTTCAATGATATTCAACACTTCTTAATAAGCACTTACCATACCTTGGACTCTTTTATAGAACTTGCACCAATACTCTCCATCATATTCCTACCTTTTAAGATTTGCAAACTTATTCCTTTATTCTCCACAATCTTGTTCACACCTATTTTTTATATATGCACGTCCTCGAGTTATGGTTATCATTGTATCCTTACGTTTCCCTCTCTATTGGACTATCCATTCCCATAAGCTCATTATAGTCACCTTTAGCAAACTTTTTCTTGGTCAATCCTCATTGCTTATCTTGATTCATTATATGTGGTTTCCATACACAGGACACTATAACAACTTCCTAAGGTGCTTTATTCCCTTGGCTTTAAGATAGGAATTGTATCTAGTAGCTTCATTGACATTTTTATATTAACACACACTCCCACTTAAATTATTCTTTTCCTCAAGGTTGTGTTCTCATCCATATCAATTGGTTTACTAATAAAGCTAGTAAGAGAGCTAAGAACTTTAGTAGTTCAATATTCCAATGGGATCCTATGTATATTAATCCAAATAGGAATGTTCACCTTCTTAATTGATTTAAAATAAATACCTGGTTTCCATGGTTGTATAAAGAAAGGGTTATTTTGGACATTCCATAAACCAACTTCCATAATCTCCTTCATGTAGTGTTTTGAGCTAAATTTGAATAAGATCAGGTTGTCCTCTATAAGTAACACCTTATTCAACCCTTTCCCTCTCCATTACTTCTAAGCCCATAAATTAATGATAGGAAACAACAAACATTGCTAACCATATTTTTAGAGTTTCCAAACTCAATGTCGCCAATACTCTCTTTTCCTTTATAATAGTTGACCAAAACTCTAACAAGTTCTCCGAGGTTTCACTTAAAGATTTATTCTAGTTCATTTTGGGATTTACATGAGTTAGTGGAGTCTAGTTCCTTGTAAGGGAATCATTAACCAATATGGGATTTACCAAGTTTGGAGGGCCTATTGAGTTTAGATGGAGAAGGCCTTAAGCTAAATAGGGGTGGAAAGGTCTGGTCATATAAAGTTAGTGAACCTCCATTATCAAGCAGAGAGCCTTATATTAATGAAGGGAAGGATATTGCTAAGGAACGTTGTTGTTTAAAAAGTTGTTACCAAAATGGTAACTACTGTTAGAGGAAGGAAATATTAGAAACGAATGGATGAAACTAGCCATTTTCCTTCTCCTCCTTTTGCAAGTGAGGAAGCTTAAATATAATGTTAGAAATTAGGCACAAAGTCTTTGTAAGTCTGAAAGAAATGGATCAATAAACCAAGATAAGTGGAATATAAGGGAAAGGGAGAAATATTTGCCAAAGGTTTCTAAATGAGAAGAAAGGTTACAGTAAGCGGGCTAACCCTTACTAAAGAGTAACGAAGGAGAACAAAGATTTGTTCAAAGTGATATGACCCTATGGGAAGAAGATTGAAAGATTTGTGCAAAGTGATATGACCTGTGTAAGAAGAAGATTGAATCAACCATAGAATAAGAGTCAAAATAGAAAGATGGCGGAGAGCCTCTCTCTAGCCATGCTTTGCTTCCTTTTTCAACTTTAGTTACTCCAAATAATCCCTTATTAAATTTAAATAATTTACTCAACAAATTTAAATTTTTCTACTTAAAACTTTTTCTTATTAAAAAAGAATAATGAATTCTCTCTTATGCATTAATGAAATTTATAATCACATAAGTTTTACTAATACACTTAATTGATACAAAGGTAAAAGTTGTTTATACAGGAAAGGACCCTAGAGTTCTCCTTCTAGAACCCAAATGGAGCCCTCCCAACGACTCCATAATAGCCCTCCAATCGATATCTGACTCAATCGAAGGGTTTTCACAAATTAAAAGTGTAAAAAATAGTGGGAAATTTTTGTATCATTTTATTGAAAATTTCAACAACATAACGACTACTTTTATTAGATTCCCAAATTTGGAAAACCTACATAACATTTTAAAACACTTCTAATATTTCATATACCAACTCAACTTCTAGAATGGGACCTTAACTCCATGTCACAAGCAATTAGAAAAATATAATTCTTAACTTTTTAAAAAAGCATCATTGAGGATCAAAGCCCTTATAGTTCATTAAATAAAAGATATTTACAATTCCACCATTATCATTAAACAAAAGTTATTTACAATTCCACCAATATTCACAAGATCACACTTTTGAACTCTTTCCAAAAATAATTTAAGACATATCACATATATAGCAAAAAATAGCACAAGCACAATAGCACCTGACGATACAACTAATCCTTTGGCGGAGTATCAATTACTGCAACACCTGTACGTATACCTGGGGTAGTTTGTTTGAAAACATAAAAATAAAGGTGAGCTAAACAAGCTCATTGTATGTAATTAGTTTACTAAAAAGATTAAACTTTTTTTTTGTTACAAGGGATAAAAGACAAAAAAAAACACACTCTATTCTATCCAGCACACCCACTTTCATAACAACATAACTCCAATATTCTCATACAATCATAAAACTCATGGTAAAGCATTTTCCATAATAATTTATTCATGCATCATCAAATATGATAATAACATGAATTTTTGTAAAACACAATTTCACTTTGTTTGAAATACTATTTCGAAATTCTTTTTCAAAATTAAGCTCATAATATAAAAGTTTCCATTTTCCATTTTCTTTAAACAATAAACAATGGTGACAATAAGTTATCTAAAAACTTTTATACTGAAAATAAGTCATCCACTAGAATTGGTACCATACAATGTCTCTCAAATTACTTTTAAAATAACTATATAGTACCCTAGGTATGAAGTCACAGAATTACCCGCGACTACTTAACCCCTAGTTACAAAGCTGGTTTTGCATTGCTTACCCGTAATAAGTTAACCGCTATAAACTGGTAATTACGAGCTAGTTCTGCATCGCTTACCCGTAATAAGTCACAAAGTTGGTTCTACATCGATTACTTGTGACAAACCTTTTGCACTCATAAATGTTCATTTCATGTTAAAGTGAAAAAAAAAACCTTTTGCATAAAAATCAATTTAAAATACACTCACAACTTACTAGTTTCCATGTCACCACTTTAAAACCCTTTAGTTGGCTTTATTTTCTGATCTAAAAACCTTATACAAATACATTCAACTCCTTAATACCTTTTCCAACCAAATACACCATAAACCAAGTCAACATCATTACTTTCCACATACACTCCACATATTAATTTTTCTCTAACTAATAACATAACACTTCATTTAATCATTCCAATATCACAGATACACTTAATGACCATCCTTAACCATATTCATATGGTCATTACATCATAACCATACTTTTATACCAAAAATGCCTTTAAGGCTAAACTTAACATATTTTACACTAAACTTTTCCAATTCAATTACATTTGATTTCTAATACTTAAAAGCAATCCAAATTCACTTCTATGATATTTAATAGACACATTTTAGCCATAAATTTTCATTAACAAGTTTTTTACAAAATCATGAACCCTAGGCCAAATTTCAACCAAAACCAATTCCGTATCAATTCTTTTTCATTTCTTTACTTCGTTAGCATCAAAATCATGATATGAACATCATAAAACATCAAAGTAGAATTTTGGATCATAATACATTAAAAAAAACCCTAACCATGGACGAAACTAATCCAATCATTTCCATGGTTTTTCTACCGTTCTTTCATCAATAAACCAACTTCCTGATGCCATTCATTAATCTTAAATCATCAAATAACAATATAAAACACTTTAGGCAATAGATCTCACCTTTGAGCAAGTTTAACCAAAACTCCAAATGTTAGACTTATTGATTTTTCTTCTCCTAATTGCTTCCAATGCAATCAAACCTTGATATTACATCAAAAGGGTGCAATTTATACCATCAAAACCAAATCAACATTATAACACAACAAACCCAAATTTTCACCAAAACTAATAAACGTAACTATCCATTTTCTTATTCTTCTTCTCACTTGGATGACTATGGAACCTTATGGGATACTTGATTGGAGGTAAAAGAGCATGAAAACTGCTTTGGATCACTTCTCTATGGCCATAGCTGAACCTTTCTTCTCCTTTCTCTTTTCTTTTTTCTCTCTCTTCCTTCCTTTCTCTCATCAATGTTCTGAACTCACCTTTCTCTCTCTTCTTTTGTTCTTATTTTTCAACTCTCTCTCCATTCATTCTCACGGATATGTTAAAAGAATGAAGGAAAATGTCTTAAGTTTTGCTTTGTACTCATTTAATGGATTCCACATGTCACCTTCCTATTGGTTCTCTTTTAATGATTCATTAATCCACCAACTTCTTGTAAAGTTACCAAATTGCCCTTTAATGAATACAAAAAGACTAAATTGTCCTTTAATGAATACAAAAAGATCAAATTGCCTTTTAATTCATTTAATTCACCAATTAACTAAATCTCGAAAATATTCCACAATCATCTTATCATCAAATTGACCATAAAATACTCAAATTAGGGTCAATACTTATTAATTGGATGCTTTAAAATTTTTTTGAATGGGCTTAAAATCCTTAATACCCATTATTTTCCAAAAAGTGCATTTTAAGTCTTAAACTTTCAAAATTCCTAAATTCCATCCTATCAGAATTATTTTTGATCCATTTTAGTATCATTAAACCCTAATACCTATTTCAGAAATTTTCAATTCTTTTTAAATTTTTGGGCTGGGTCCCCAAAATCACTATTCCAGCGAAAATATTATTCACCCAAGTTCAATAGTCATTCGAAAATACTACTCACTGAAATCTTTAGAATTTCTTTTAAAAGTGTCACCTAAATCCTCAAAGCACATTTCAGGGCTTTTTAAAGCTTGTTTGGACTCATTTCGTAGCTTTTCAGGGTTTTGGAAAATTTTTTGAGAAATTTCCGATCGAATCAAGAACTATCTCTGGTCTATCCATGATCTCCATTAAAACCTTTATAATACATTTAAATTTTTAAATTACTCTAGTATACCATAAATATAACATACTCTATAAAATGCATGTACAACACTTTACACAGTACAATAATCGAACTAGGATATTACAATACATTAAAGATTTAAAATTAATTTATTGTTCAAATAAAAATTTCCCCATGTTTTAAGTTTAGAAATCATTTTTTAGGTATTGTAAATATGTACTAGTTATTTCATATTCTAAAAAATATGTTGTTTAATTTTTAATAAGTTCAGATATATGTTATTTTATTTTAAAAAACAAGTTTTTTTAGTTTGATCAATTTTTAAATTTTATTTTTATTTCTCTTGTAATTTTTCTCTTTTTATCATTAACTTTTCTATATTTATCCTTACCATTATTTTCTTTCTCCTTTTCATCATCTAACTCATTTTTACTCATATATATTTTGTTTTGAGAATGTTTTTAACTATTTTCTATATTTTCATATAAAAATTAAGGAAAAAGAAGAAAGACTGAAAAATGTTTTTATTCATAACCTACATATGAAATCATTGTATTTGACATTATACCTTTTATATAATAAATGTATAAGAAAAAATATTTTAGTCCTCAAACTTTTATATAAGGTATATTTAAATTTTTGAACTAAAATTTTTATCAAATTGACCTAAAGTATTTTCAAAATAGTATTCAAATCTTATTTTTGTCACTATTTGAGAAGTATAAAACATGTTTTTGTGTCTTAATATATGGAAAGTTTAAATATTTGTTGTTGGTAGAATTACAATGATGTCTTTCATTATGTTTTAACTAAAACAAAAAACATAAAATGTACTTGATCATAAAAAAAAAACAAAGAAAATAGAAAATTATCAAGGACTGATCCATATGGGAGTAAAACAAACTTAACAAACCACCAACAGATATCTATCAGAAATCGAGAGAAGCTTTATGTTTGAAGAAGATAAATCACATTTCATTCTTCTCTTATTTGAACTTTACATTGAACTCACCTTTTATAGTTTTAAGGGGCTACTATAAATAGTGGCTAGCTAAAACTACAATTAAGTATTATCCACGTATTTCTTCCTTTAATAATAACGACTAATCTATTAAAGGAAAATAGTTTATAACCACTAATCTTAAAATGAATATAAACAATTCATTTTAAATAATTAAATAATTATTAATTATATTAATTATGATCTCTTGATCACTACTCCCCTTTTTAGAGGAATCCATCTCCTGATGGATCTTAAAATGAAAGATGAGGGAACATGGATTTTCCCATTTCTTTAGTGAACCACTTCGCTACACTAGGTTTTTGCCCTTTCCTTCCAATATGAAATGCTTCTCGCACACCCCTGCGTGTTTCTGTAACTTTCTTTTCAAGGATGGTGTCTTCTAGTACTGGAGTTTCAGTAGGAATACTCAAATCTGCTACTAAAGGTATGATTTCACCTGGTTCATCATCCAGCATTGATGTTCAAAAATCTTAAACTTTTTGACATTAACCACAGAGTACATCTCCATATAACTTGGTAACTACAGTTGACATGCATTATCACCAATGTTTTTGATGATCTTGAAAGGTCCATAATGAATAGGTTCCAATTTCTTGCCTTCTCCTTTTAACCTTTCTTTTCCTAAGTGTAACCATATAAGATCTCCCACTTGAAAATCACCTTTCACCCTATGCAGGTCATGTCTAACTTTATATTTTTGTTCAGTTCTCTGTAATTGCTTTTCCACTTCACCATGTACTTTTTGAATACATTCTAGGAACTTTTGAGCTTTCTCTGAACCAGTCTTGT
>JANVCQ010000004.1:15338801-15349493 GCA_025531925.1 Erythroxylum plowmanianum
AACTTCATTAATATAATCAAATCCAAATTGCAAACCAAAACAAGTAAACAATACAAATGAGTGAATGACATTTATTTAAGATTCAACATTTCGGAAAATTCCAACCAACACCACTGTGCATAATCCAACCATGAACCAACACCGTGCATCATCCATGAAAATTCCTAAACCCACCAGCACCGATCCAACACTGTCCAACATTTTCACAACACCGATCCAACCAAAATACCAAATCCACCAGAAATTCACATTTTCAAAAATCCAACAATCCAAGATCTATCCAACAATCCAATCCAACACAACAACAAACAAGCAAATGTCATGAAAATTTAGAGATCAGAAACAAAATTTATAGAACCGACTTCGAGTCTCTTGGCGGGTCTTCGGGTTTTGTCACGGGTCAGGGGGTCGAACCGTCTCCTGTGGCTTTGGTTGCGTCTCCGGTGGCTTCCCTTCAGTGTCGCGGTGCTGTGGTACGACGACGAGGACCGGAGAAGGTGGTGGTGGCGTCGGATTTGCGTGGAGGAATCGACGAATGACGAAGCAAACCCAGCGAGAATCGGAGAAGGAAGCGACCGTCGAGGAGGCAAGCGTCGACGAGGAGGAGATCAATGGCAACGGTGGGAAGAGCAGAGGCCACCGGCGGCGGCGGCAAGGAGTGGCGCGACAGAGAGATAAGAGAGAGAGGAGGTCGGCTGCGTGGGGGGAGAGTTGTGAAAGACCGAGTTGGGGGCGAGGGTTTAAAATTTTAGGTTAGATTTTTTAAATTTTGCAATTTAGTCCCTGAACTTTTCGACTTTACGGTACCGGTACCGGCCGGTACTGTAGTTGCGGGTTCCGTTCCGGATTCCGTCCGGATCCGTCCGGAACGGAACGGATCCCGTAACATTGGGGTAGGCTGAAGCTGAATGTAGGAAAAAATAATTAATTATTTTAATTAATATTAATTTACAAAATTATTTGTCATATCAGCTTCATTAATAAAAGCATTAATGTCACGACAATTCTATTTGTAAAATATTTAATTATCTTTTTTTTAGATTTAAATTATAAATCAGAAATTGTGAAATTTTTTATTTTTTTAATTAGCCCTTTACTCTTCCATAAACATGAAATCATCACCCTGCTTAAAACCCACCAATTTAAAAACTAAAAATTAAGAATGTAACATCGATTCCTTTCTCTTGAATGAAACTAAGTCAAATAAGAAGACTTTTACATTTTTGGAAAAGAAACACAAAATCATACAGGATTGCAATTGCAGCGGCAAAAAACAGAGGCTGGAGACATACCAGACGACGTGTTGGAGATACTATATCATCCAGCACGTCGTGCAAATTTCAGAATTTGCGATTCTACCCTTTCTTTCATGAAACAATCTGCCTGTCCTTTAGAATATCAAGGACTTCATCGTAAATTCACTCAAACCCACAGGCCCAATGTACGATCCCCATTGACTGTCCAGGCCTGGTCTGTGTGTACCTGTGCTCCGCAGATGCGAAAACCATTTGTCTGCACTATCCTTAACGTACACCCTTTTTCGCGGTCTCTCGAGATCCCATTCTTGTGGCTGCCTATGTGTTCAATTATCCCTCTTGATCTTCCTTTTTCATGGCGTAGATTGCCTTGTCAGTGCAGTTTCATGTGTTAGAGCTCCGTGACATTGCTTCATTGGCTCTACCAAGTATCCACGATCTGTGTTTGTATCGAGAAAATGAAGATTTCGCATTGGTTTTTGGTTATTCTCCATCTTCTTTGCTTTTTCGCTTCCAGGTCTCTTTTGATTGACGATTTTCACCAACCGTAAGTGATCCCGACATTTTTTAACGGTTCTTCTACCAGTTTTAAGTTGCGGAATTAAGTTAATTTATATTGGTTTGGAGTTAACGGACTTAACAATCAGTTCATAGTTTGTTTGATCACATTCTTGTGCTACGTTTCTGGTAAAAGATGCAATCTTTTAGTTTGGTTGAGTGAAAGCTGTACTCTTTGAATGCTTTGATCTTTTGTCGTGAACGATATTAATCGATTGTGCCTTGTTAATTTGTTTTGCTGCAAAAAGTTTGTTTCCTTTACAAATCAATTCTAGTCTGTTTCTACCCTGTAATGGAGTGCTTGATTATTTTTAAGGTGAACTTTAATCTCAATGAGCTTAACGTAAAAAAGATTTGATCAATGGTCGCTATGTTTGCATATGTTGGTGACTGTTAATGATAACCATTACAGTCTTGCAATTTACCTGCTTGATATTTTGGGTGGCAAATTCTAGTTGAACAGACTTTGGCAATGAAATTGGAGATTCATATAGAAGACCAACAGGTTTAGGGTTTAAACTGTAGATACTATGAAAATTTTGATTATTTGTTGATAGACTGGGGATTGACTTAGGGCATTCTGCTTTTAGGAAAGTTGCTGTTTTATGCAGGTTCTTCGATAACTGGAAATGTACCAAATTAGTCCTGTGGATTTTTTGCTTATTATATTCGTAAGAGATTAAGAACATTACTGATGCAACACTGTTGAAACTTCTTGTTATCTGTTATACTTTCCATTACAAAAGAAAATATTTGAGATAGTTTGTGTTTCACCTATTTGATGAGGCAAAAGTAAAATCCACTTCATCTTATAAGTCTGGCTATAATTTGTGGAGTTGCTTTTGCCCTTGCTTGTTACCTTGGTCTTTTGTCCTTGTAGTCACCTAACTATTGATATGCCATTGGACAGGTTTATATGTAGTTTTTGATGTCCTTCTTACATTTACTTTCTATTAAATAGAAAGAAATTGGTTAGCTTTTTGATCTTTGTGATTATCCCATTTTCAGCACATAGCTTAGTATTCACAAGAAGCTAATGATCTTTATGTGCAACTTAAGATATATATCTGTTTTCTCAATTGCAGATTTCCTATTGTTGAACCTGATCTAGGACATACAAAGCTTCGTCTTTCAAGTGAGGGGCTGGAAGCCATTAGCCGAATAACAAACCCTATCGCAGTCGTTGCTGTATGTCTGCTATATATCCTTTTAAGCATCAATTAGTGCACTCAGTCACATCATATGCTCTATATTTTTAAAAGTTGTGTTATTCTTATTTCAACTATTATGAAAGGAACTTGGATAAATTCTTTTTATGCTGTTCCAGATGTCTACTTGCATGATTTGCTTATTTAGTTTTATAATGGAAATAATTATTTGAAGAAAATTTTTGCATGCACCCTCCTTTTCCAATTCTTGACTTTTATTTTGATGGCTTTATAATCAGGTTATTGGTCCATACCGCTCTGGAAAATCTTTTTTGCTTAATCAACTTCTTTCCCTCTCTTGTTATGAAGGTGCTGTTTGCATTGTAACTAGTGTGAAGGTTAATGTGTTATATAAAAGGTGACCTGGGCTCATTTTATTTATTAGCTGTTAACTTCTCTCATCAGGTTTTGGAGTTGGTCATATGCGTGACACAAAGACAAAAGGTATTTTGCACTTGAGATGGAAAACTGTATAACTGTTTTCTTAGATTTTATGTGTAACTTCTTGTCTTGCAGGCGTATGGGTATGGGGAGCTCCAATGGAGATGGAAGTTAGTGGAGTGAGAACTTCTGTTTTTTATCTTGACACAGAGGGATTTGAAAGTGTTGGGAAATCAAATGTCTATGATGACAGGTAAAAATGCATTCCTCATTAAGCCTTTGACATGCATTTGGAGATTATGGATTTATGTACTTATAAAATAATTCCCTTTTCAGGATATTTGCCTTGGCAACGATTTTGAGTTCTGTGCTTATCTATAATCTGCCAGAGACGGTTGGTTATTTTGCCTTTAACTATCTTGATCTTGTGGTTCAACAGTTTGAAATTTCTCTTGTTAGATTTATGTATTGTATGGTATAGTGCGGTTATTAAATAGACATCAAGTGTCTTCTGATGAGTAGATTTATTATCAGATGCACATCTATAGTTCTCTTTCCTAATAACAATCACCTTCACATTTGTATATCTGGGAGTCGGGTGGGAAAGTTTGACTAAAACATCTAATTTTGGTATCTAGAAAATGGTGAAATGTTGGAATTAATCATCTTTATAGATGCTATTTGGAAAACCAGGCTTCAAACTTACTAACATTGTGTTTACAATTTAAAGTTGAATTATCTATGAAGAACAATTACTTTGATGAGATAATCTATCACCAATAAAAGTTGATTTTTTTGGGTCCCTAGATGATTTCCTTCTTGAGAATGATTTGACACATGCCTCTCTAATAGTTGAAGGTAAGACTGCGTGTTACTGGACCTCTTCAGACCCTGCATCTTAGCAGAATTTCTATTAGGACGTGGTCGTTGTTGTTATTGTTGTATGATTTGACACATCTTAGTAGAGAATGCTATGATGCATCTTCATTTTTGTGAAATATGTGTTCTTTTGAGCTTGGCAACTGTTGCATTCATTTCCTACTATAGTAACCAATGTCAAAAATGCAACTTGAAAGTTGATGTGCCTTTTACCAGTTTGCTTTGAGTGCTTTGGTTCCTGATCAGTCTTTATCTGAAAGTAACTGGGTAAACCCAGACAAATATTTAAAGACGTTTTCTTGATTTTAGAGCCAAAATCACTGTGTAGATTATTTTTAAACAGTTACCAGAGTTCCTTCTAAGGTAATATAAAAAAAAATCAACAATCTACATTGTAGTTTATTAAATAATTATAATTGTTGCACTGGGTTATCAGCCTTTTGTCTTTGAGCTTTATCATTTTCAATGGTTGTATTGACAATACGTAATGGCTTCTCATTGTGTTCTCTAGATCAGAGAAGCTGACATATCTCGCTTGTCATTTGCTGTTGAAATTGCAGAAGAATTTTATGGGAGGTTTGTCCTCATACTATCCTTTGGGTTCATCTTGCAAGATCTCACCTTTAAATTTTGAGACTTATTCCTTTAATGTTACTGACATTTGTTCTCTGATTGCTAATAATCACCTGATGGGGAGCAGGGTGAAGGTAATTTGCTAGATGCATCTGCGAATACTCGCTTTGGATTGAATTTTTTATCTGATGTGAATTAGGATTGTTGATGCATTACAGGGCCAGGATGTTGCCTTTGAACCAGCAAAACTTCTGTGGCTTATTCAACGTGATTTTTTACGTAAGGCAGTAGATCTTTTCTAGGATTCGTTGAAGTAGGTTTGACTTATCTGCCTGCTTCTTGCTAGGGAAGTCTAGCTTGGACATGAAGTCATTGAATCAAACCTATTTATGTGGAGGCCATTTCTGAATGTAAGATTCTGCTAATGTTGGTTGAGAGGGAAATAAAATATTTTCTTTTATTAACTGCAGAAGGGAAATCAGTGCAAGAAATGGTGAATGAGGCACTTCGACATGTCCCTAATAATGATGGTTAGTTTCTTTTACCAGCCGCAAAGATGTGATTTCACTGACATACCTATTTTTCGGGAAAAAAATTGTTGATAAGGGCTGTTTCAAATGCTTTGCAGGGAACAAAAATATTGACCTGGTACTTTATTTCCTCATTTATGACATCTGCAACCTTTATGATTATGGGGCTAGTATATTACTCTTTTGGTGTTTTATTATCAGGTTAACCAGATCCGAGACTCATTAGCAATCATGGGTGATAATAGTACAGGATTTAGCCTACCTCAAGTATGGTATACCAATCTTTTGCTGCATTTAATATAATGTCCTTGAGTTCTGCTTGCTTCATTGTTGGAAAGTTTCTGTTATTTTAAACATATTCCTTGCCCCATTCAATAGGGGATCATTTTCATGAAAATGTAATGTCTCTATTCTGCCTCGATAATTCAGTTACTCGTGATTTGGTATGTTCAACTTTTCTTTGTATTTATCTATATGTTGTGGTCGATACCCATTTCACTTGCTTCATAAGAAAGAGTTGTGCATGAATATTAGTATCTGTAGCTAAAGTCGCCAGAGCATTTGGATCTACCGTCTAAAGAAATCTTATAGGGAAGTTTGATGTTCATGATTTTACCATGTTAGTCTCTTCCAGGATTTGGTGTGCATTGAAGGCACCTTGTCCATCCCACGTATATGCAGGGAACATAGGCTAACACAATAACTTACAATGCTTCTTGTTATCACAAAGTTATGCAAAAGCATATTGTTTGATAAATAGTGCTTCACTTGGGAGATTTAAAAAGGTCATCCACAATTATTTTCTTTAAATTTAGGGAATTTACAGTGAGACTGTTTTGTAGTAAGGCACATACTATAGGCTGGTAATTTAATCCAATTGTTATGAATTATTTTAGTGTTATTTGATTGAATTTGTTATTTAAGTGAATATTTTCTGCATTGCTTATTTACAATTATATATATGTTACTCTAATAACTAAAAAGGAAATAAAAATAATAAGATCCCATGATCATGAGATATCATAATTACAACAAAAACAATACTCAGTGTGAATCCCGCTAAAACGCGTGGTTTTGGGAAAGTCAACGTACCCAATGCACAAGGCTCCCTACTTTGCAGAAGTCTAGGGAGAGCCATAATATACGTAGCCTTCTCCTTTTAGTTTTACAAAGAGGTTGTTTCCATGAAATATCATAATTAAATGGGATAATCAGATCCTATAAATATAAGATATCTTAATGACATATGAAATCTTAAAAAGATATGAAAATCCTAAAACAACCATGTTTTCTCATACTTCTCAAGTTGGTGAATAGGTATTCTCTATTCCTAGCGTGGATATGATAATCTTAAAACTGAACCACGTAATCCTTTGGTAAGTACATCAATAAGTTGATCCTTTATAGCTACATAAAATATGCAACTCAAACTACTCTCTAGTTTTTCTTTTACGAAGTGTTTGTCAACTTAAATATGCTTCGTTCGATCACATCGTATTGAGTCATGAGCTATATTAGTCACATATTTATTATTATAGTATTCTCATTGGGCCATCCTACTTAATATTCGAGTCATCTAGGATATTTTCAACCAAAGTAGTTCACACACATCTTGACCCGTTGTTCAAAAATTCCTCCTTTGCACTAGATCGTGCTACCATATTCTGCTTCATACTTCTCCACGTCATAAGGTTCCCATTGAAAAAAGTGCAGTATCCTGAAGTTGATTTGCTGTCAACAATTGATCCTGCACAATCAGCATTGGAATATGCTTCAAGTACTAGACCTCTATTTGTCTTAAACAAAATACTTTTCTTGGTGAACCTTTGAGATACTGTAATACTCAATGAGTTTCCTGCAAATGATACTATAATATTTGGTGAGCTGCCTGCAAATGAACTTCTTTCGGACTATGGATGGTAAATTTTTTTATTATGGCCAATTTATATATACTAATCGATTAGATTCTCTCAAATGTTACTTTGAGGATAGAACATTCTTGCATCATGAGGGTGGTAGACACCCAGTTTGCCATCTAGTTGTCAAGAAGATATTACTTGAAAATAAATGAGAGATGCTTTGTTTTACATAATCACGAGATGTTCAGTATCACACTTTTTTGACTGTAGAAAATGCTTTCTGTTTGCATATTTCCTTAACCAATCCATTCACTGTTTTTGGTTTCAATTGACAGCCGCATCTCCAGCGGACAAAACTTTGTGACATGAAGGATGGTGAGTTTGACCAAGCATATGTTGAGAAAAGGGAACAATTGAAAAACCTTGTCGCTAGCATCATTCATCCAAAGATTGTGCAGGGAAAGCCTCTAAATGGAAAGGAATTTGTAGCTTTCTTGGAGCAGGTAACTTGGATGAGATATCTAGCCTTTTGAATGAAAGAATTCTTGTGCTTTGAGAAAATCAAGCCTCTTAAATTGCATTAGGTGAACTGTGATGATATGCGACTTCTTGTGTGGAAATTGAGTTGGATTTTTTCTGATTTCACATTAATGTATCTGATTAGGATTGAGCGTTTAAAAGTATAAGATTATGTTTCCGTTTTTAAGTTACTTTCTCAATGTTCCTCAACTTTCATCTTTTGCCTTTCAGATACTTGATGCCTTGAATAAAGGAGAGATCCCATCAACTGGCTCTCTTGTAGAGATTTTTAACAAAGGAATTCTTGATCAATGTTTGAAACTATACACTGGAACAATGGCAAAGTTACATTTGCCAATGTCAGAAAAATTTTTGCAAGATGCCCATAAAAGTTCCAGAGAGCAAGCAATGAGAATTTTTGATGAACAGCATTTTGGCCGTCGTCATGCAAAAAGATCAGTGGTCCAATTGGACGAAGAATTAGAACAGGTACATGTTTGGATTACAGTACCTTTATGAGGTTTATTTTTGCGGTTCTCTTTCTTTTATTTTGAAAACAACTTTGGGGCTTCATCAGACTAATTGCAGAGAAGATGGTTGCTCATCAGGTTGTAAATAATTTGATTTGTGGGTTTGGATGAAGAAAAACAACTGTTAATTGAGAGAGATATGCTTCTTTCTAAATCTGGGCTGCACAACTTACAATTAAGGCCTTGTATTGAATGTAATTTTTGAAGATCTTCATGTCGGGTGTCCACAGTAAGCTCTAACATGTTTAATTATGTTAGCAGTGGAAAACCGTGTCCCACTTGTACGGATAATAACGAGAGCTTATTTCTTTGGACTGACAAAAGAGGAGCAGGATTTTTGGCAGAGGATGGAAATCAATAATAATACAAAAGCATTTTATTCCTGCCTTGCATCTTTCCGTTGTCAATACAAATATATTAAGTTTAGAGGTTCATAGGCATTATCCTGTAATAGTTTTTCCTTTTTCCAGACACCTGTAGAATGGTAATTTTTATATTCATAAAGAAGTGTTGGGAAAGTAAAGCTTGCAACATCTTTGAAACTCAAGTTAAATCTTTCTTATGGGTTTTTTATTATAGGTTTATAAAAATGTCATACTTGCAAACGAATACCAGTCAGCTAAGCTCTGCGAGGCCCTGTATACTAGATGTGAGGACAAAATGGACCAACTTCAAGTTCTCAAACTTCCTTCCATGGCAAAATTCAATGCAGGCTTCCTGCAATGCAACCAAAGTTTTGAACAGGAATGTGTTGGCCCTTCCAAAGCAAACTATGAGCATCGCATGATAAAGGTCAGGCATAGCCTTGGTAATTTATCTCTGCCTTTTTTCATTCACCAATTTTGTTATGTGTGGATATGCAGTTGTTGGGGAAGTCAAAAGCTCTGTTTATAAAGGAATACAACCACAGACTCTTCAATTGGTTGGTGGTGTTCTCCCTTGTCATGGTGGTAGTTGGGCGGTTTATTATAAAATTCATCTTAATAGAAATGGGTGCATGGATACTTTTCATCTTCTTAGAGACGTACACAAGAATGTTTTGGTCCGCAGAGTCTCTCTATTATAACCCAGTCTGGCATTTTATTGTATCAACTTGGGAAACACTTGTCTACAGCCCAATACTTGATTTAGACAGGTAACTTCATGTCTCCTCTTTTGCCTCGCAAAAGCACATCAAAATGTGGTTATCTCACATTTGATCTGTTCTTGTAATGATCATCTTCTTGATTGGACACAGATGGGCAGTCCCACTAGGTATTATAGCGGCAATTCTGGTGGTTTATTGGCGGTGTTATGGCAGAAGGAAGCATGGCTCGCGTCGGTTGTTACCCTTATATAACAATCATAAAGGAGGGCCGAACAGACCAAGATCAGACTAAATGCATTATGCCCTTATCCCGTGAAAGCTTCGACTTTGATATACTCGTCTTCTTTCATCTTCAGCAAGCTTTTGTCTTTTAATGTAGAAAGCTTGTCATTCCGATTCCGACGGAGAGCCACGAGCATGGGACGATGATCTGCCCACCCACTCCAATAGTGTTATCAAGATTGTTTATATCAATTTAATTGTTATTGCTCCAACAGTTTCCATTTCACAGGGATAGATTTAATGTAAATGAACACAGTACCTATTAAATTATAGTTATCCAATTAAAAAATAGGCATTTTTTAATTCTGCAGCCATCATACGTAAAATTCGTTCCACTTAATCTTAGAATGTTGCCGTAAGATCACACATCAACAAAATGCGAATTGAGTCACAAGGGATGGTTTGGTGATTGTCTTTATACACTTTTGTGTAGCTTTGTTCTGGAGCAATCTGATGGTATCAGTCGAGTCTGGCCATCGGACGAATCGTTGTACATGGATATCTATTATTAGGCCTGATTGAGTACCAAGACGTCGTGAGTAAGTAGCTTTTTTTTCTTTTTGCCTCTCTGATTTATGCATTGATTATTAGATCTTAAACTTTATTGATTAGTATTTTTTATAGATACATTATATCTTAAATTCAAAATTTTAACTAATTTTATAATATTAATAAAGAATTTTTTAAAATGTTAATTAATAATTAAAAATATAACATTGATGTTAGAATATCTTCAAAGACAACTCCAACCAAAATAAGAGATTTTTGAAAATCTGGTTTTTTGCTTATTCTTATCAAGAGTCAAATTAAAAATAATCAGAGATTTAATGATATTATTTCATATCATGGATAAATAAATAATTAATAAGAATAAGAATAAGAGTAAGTAGAGAATTAATCATTAAAGTCCATTTTTAACAGTTAAAATAATAAGAATAATTATTATACCACTGTAATTGTTAATAATAATATAATGGTGAATAATAATAACGAATATAAAATTAGCACTTATCATATTTGAAAACAATTA
>JANVCQ010000004.1:15370935-15386939 GCA_025531925.1 Erythroxylum plowmanianum
ACAACCAAACACATCTGTCCTGAAGACGGAGACAAGATTCTCTGTTCTGTCCACCATAAACCAAACAGCTCACTGTCCCCAATTTCTGTTCCGTTCCGTCTCCAAATTTCTGTTCTGTTCCGTCTCCAACTACTAGAGACGCTAACCAAACACAACGTTAGGCACGTAAAATAGGGTGCCCCGCACCTTCCTTATTTTATATACCAACCATCAAACTCTTTTTTGGTTAAGACTTCTAGTTTTTCTTAGATTTTTCTTTATCTGTTCATAATACAGTAAGATAGCAACTTCATTGCATTTATTCTTTCCTTAGTAATTCGTTTATGTTAAAGGCACACTCAACATAGTAGCTACGCTCTCTTTTCTTTATTAAAACCATCTACTTTGGTACTTTTTTATCATTTGTTTGTGAGTTGTCTCATAGCCCCGCTTGGTGCCCAGATGATAAGATTTGAGAAATTTTAAAGCATTATCGTCTAGCTCTAGCTCATATTTACTATTTGTGTTGCAATCCCTAAGACGCGTTTGTGAGTTGCATTGGCCGACCTATTATGGAGCTTGAAGTCAAAACTATGCGTTTCGGCCACTAGGAACCAATAACAGCATTTTTTGGGTCATTATGCGGAAGGAAGCAAGTGAAGGCCCGAGTGTCACTGTAAAACCCTCACCATTAAATTCACCCATTCACCGATTCAACTCAAGCCTCCAATCTATGGATTCTCACTCTCACTTGACCGCACCCAACCGCTCTCGCAGCTCTCAGTCGCCCTCACCATCGCACTCCGCCTCCGCTTCCGCCACGTCCTCGATTCACAAACGCAAGCTGGCGGCGGCGTCTGACGACCACGCTCCTCCCTTCCCTCCCTCTTCTTTTTCCGCAGACACGCGTGACGGCGCATTGACCTCCAATGATGACCTCGAGAGCATATCTGCTCGGGGTGCAGACTCCGACTCCGACGCCGATGATTCCGACGCCGTCGTCGACGACGACGACGACGAGTTTGACAATGATTCTTCCATGCGCACCTTCACCACCGCTCGCCTTGAGAGCAATGCCGGCTCCTCTGCCACGGGCGCAGGCTCAGGCGGTGGTGGCGTGTCCTCCGCACGCACCACGAAAATCAAGACGGAGAATTTAGCGGTGAAAATTGAAAATTCTGATGGCGGAAAGGATGGTGTTCCGGCCGTGGCTGGTGCTGCTGGCTCCACCGCACCAGGAGGTTCTGTACCGGGGATTGTGGTGAAGGAAGATTCTGTGAAGATATTTACGGAGAATCTGCAGACTAGTGGGGCTTATATTGCCAGAGAAGAGAGTCTTAAGAGAGAGGTGATCAGTTATGAACCTTTTTACTCTTCTACGTTGTTCCATGCATTGAAAATTTGAGAGATTAAATGGTAAAATTTGGGTGAATTTTCCTTTTGGTTACATGTAACTCGATATTGGAGTTACGTAGATTAATCGACTGATTGAAGTGTTTCAGGAGGAAGCTGGGAGACTGAAATTTGTGTGCACCTCAAATGATGGCGATGATGAACATATGGTTTGGTACCTGTTTCTCTTATACTGATTATATTTTCAGAGAGTTTTAGTTTTTTCTTTAATTTTTTTGCTATAATTGTTTCACATATATTGTTATTAAGAACTTTGTGCAATTGAAATGCATAATATAATCTAGTCGCTATAGTTTATTCCTTTGTGTTCTCAACCTCAGGTTGATAGGACTGAAAAATATATTTGCCAGACAGTTGCCGAACATGCCCAAAGAGTACATTGTCCGCCTTGTCATGGATAGGTAACTATAGGGTTAACGTGTGTGTTATCCTTGATTGTCTTCTACTTTCTCTTTTTCCTCCAAAGCAAAGCTCAATCCTTTAGTTGAAAGTTGCATTGTGACTAGTTTATAGAGTCTTGCAGTGTAGATGATAAAACTGGAATATGTAGCATGCTTCTTATGTCTCACAACTGACTTGTGCTGGTGGAGTTAACATCTCCACAACACAATACATTCACCCATCATTTGATTTTTTGTTGTGAGATTCTGGAGGCATGTTGTTACTTATGTGCTACTCAACAAATTGAATGACTGTCTTGGCGAGCTTCAGGATATTATCCTATGAGCACTCATTTGAGCATTCCATTTCTGAGCCTGTAGTTTAAAGTGTGGTCAGATTTTCAAGTGGACGCTATATTCTGAATCTCCATTTTTGTTTGCATTTTCTTTTCAATTCACAGAAACCATAAGTCTGTGATGGTTATCAGACGTAATAAGGTTGTTGGCGGGATCACATATCGCCCCTATGCCAGGTTAGATTAACAATCATATTATATCTTTGCCCTTTTTGAGCCTTGTTATGATTTACTGAGTTGGCATCACATGATGAATTAAATTCCTTTTACTTCACTGCATAAGTTCTCTTTCTGTTTGTACCATTGTTTTGTTTTGTGGTCAACTTTTGTACATGAGATCAATGTTGCGAATACCATACCGAACTTGGTACTGGATTGGGTTTTGGTATGGTACCGATACTGGTCAATTTGGGGTACCGTTTTGGGAAAGTTTTTAAATTTATGAAATAGTCTCTGAATTTTTTTTAAATTTACAAAATAGTCCATTTTACCATCATTGACAACCAAATGTATTGATTAATTTGATTGAGCATTTTTCTATTCTAGTTGCTAGTAATGGCAGTAGAGCATAAGAAAATTGGGAATATAAAACTAGATAACAAAGCATAAATATAATATTGATGTTTAATTTGTTCATCCAATTATTCTTGTACATAATAAGGCTAATCATGGACCATTTGACATTTTTATAGCTCTACATTCTAAGAAAAGAAAAAATAGACATTTCAATCCTAGAATATGCCAAGATCCTTTGAATATGTCAAAATCCAAATTGCCAATTTAAATTTTTTTTTATCTCAACTAACTAACTCTAAATTAGTAACCTTATGTCTGCATATTGTATGATAAAAATTGTCAAAAAGCTTAGTGCCACTGTTGACTGAATTAAACCGATGCTTTTTACATGGATGACAGCAAACAACTTCAATGAATTAATTTCCATTTTGTTAGTTCCATTTCATAGTCCACACAACAAGCAACGTAACAACAAACCCATAAATTCCATTCACAATTCACAAAATATACATAAAGCCATAAACACACTCCCCCCAATTATTTCAAAATTCAACAACAATTTCAATAGGTCAAGTCGGGTCAGGTCGAAAATAGATTTGGATCTATTTCAGATCTGGTGTGGAGGAGGAGACCTGAGACTCCAAGGGTGGTGGCTAGGCTGGTGGGGCATCGGTGGTGGTGGCAAGCTGCAGGTGTGGTGGTTGAGAGAGAGAGTGAGATGTGTGAGGGAAACAAAAAAGTGGAGAAGCCGAGAAGGAGAGAGCAGAGGGAGGAAGGGCCGCCGATGGTGTGGCTGTGGTGTTGCCGAAGAAGGGAGGGAGGGTCATCGGTGGGTGCTTGAATGAGAGAGAGTGAGAGAGATGTGAGAGAAAATAATTATGGGAGAGAAGAAAGAAGAAGACAGTTGGGGAGGGGGGGTGTATGGATGCTTTTAAAAGAAAATTTTTGCAATTTAGTCCTTCAACTATGGAAAATTTATAGTATCGGCCAGTATTTTGAATACCAGCTGGTACGAAGCAAAAAATGCCGGTATTGACTAGTATTTGCTCTTGATACAGACCTTCCTCTATTTCGTACCGTTTTCCGCCGGTATAGAACGAAATATATAACACTGCATGAGATGCAATAGTTCTTTCTCCTTGATACAGTTGCTAAGCTTAAAACAATTTATTCTCAAGTTTGGATAACATTGCTTCTTGAATATACTTATAAGTAACTATG
Source organism: Erythroxylum plowmanianum (assembly GCA_025531925.1). Lineage (NCBI taxonomy): Eukaryota > Viridiplantae > Streptophyta > Magnoliopsida > Malpighiales > Erythroxylaceae > Erythroxylum > Erythroxylum plowmanianum. The sequence goes on from JANVCQ010000004.1 coordinate 15,374,801, forward strand.
TAGCTGAAAGTTCTGCATTATCTGAAATCAGATTTTGCTCCTTTTGTCTGATATTTTCCCTGGTTACTTACTTTTTTGCCCCTGGGGATTGCAGTCAAAAGTTTGGAGAGATAGCATTTTGTGCCATCACAGCAGATGAACAAGTAAAAGGTTATGGAACAAGATTGATGAATCACTTAAAGCAGCATGCGCGTGATGTTGATGGGTTAACACATTTTCTAACATACGCAGATAATAATGCTGTTGGCTATTTCATCAAGCAGGTAATTTTTCTTTTAACCACTTCTGGTAGTTCTTTTTTTCCAGCTTTGACTGCCAGTAACTGATATCTTTACTACCAGGATAGATGACTTCCTACTATGGGGATTTTACATAGAGAAGTAATGAGCAATTACTAGTGCTACATTGTTTTCCAAATGTCTCTTCTTAATTATTTTTCACAATTTTTTTATGACGGATATATGGTAATAATTTCCATACTGTATCTGATTTTAGTTAACCTCCATATTCCCCGGAGATGAAAACTTGAAGTATTGTAATAGAAACTTAGATTTCTACTTCTTGATTGCTCAATGCCAGATTCCTTGTTTTTCCTCTCCATGTTGCTTATCTTCTGGTTGCCCATTTCTTTTTAAAGGATTTTAGTTGTAGTGTTGTGTGATATTATTGAAAGAATCACTGTGCTTTTATGATTTCATCTGCACGATCTCCTGGCTGTATTTTCCCGGAGAATTTGCACATTTGTTACTTCTGATTGCTTGCTATCTTGATATAGTGGGGTTGGCCCTTAATGGCTTTTTGTGGTAACTTGCAGGGCTTTACTAAGGAGATTTATTTGGACAAAGATCGATGGCAAGGGTATTGTGAATAACAATCTCTGGAAATGTAAACATGATTGAATGTTTGCTTGTAGATTCTTGATCAAATCAGTACCAGTAGTGGTAATTTGGGGTTAGAAGCTTTTTAGGTTCTTTGGGAGGGTGTGTTATGTGACAAGATTGCTTCTTGATTTTGCATGCAACCTTCCAATATCCTAGTAAGTTTGGTCATAGGTGAAAATATAAAATAGGAATGTTAACTTTAACTTGATGGTCCCTGTCCATTTAATATGTCTTTTTGAAGTATGTTTCCAAATTTCTTGAGTTGTCCCTTCATTAATCCTGTTTGGTTGTGTTCTTGTGCATTTCATTTACTTTTAACATTTTTTAATTTCAGTTACATTAAAGATTATGATGGAGGCATCCTCATGGAGTGCAAAATTGATCCAAAACTACCATACACTGATCTATCAACTATGATTCGTCGTCAGAGGCAGGTAAAGTGAAGGAATTCATCTATGATCTTCAACATTTGGAGCAACAGATGACATTTGAAGTTTATATACAAGGCATCTTCTTAGAGTAGAAGTTGCAACTAGTTGTATTGGTCATTTCTGCTCCCATTTTGCGGAAGCTGTAATCATCCATCTTCTTAAACTTTAAGTTCTTACTAAATATCTGGACTAGAAACTATCTGCTGCCTACACTTATTTGTCCTTTCCGTCATTTTTGGTAGTCCACTGAAGCATATGTTCCCCTTGCTTTTGGCAATTCTAGGCTATTGATGAAAAGATAAAAGAGCTGTCAAATTGTCACATTGTTTACCATGGGATTGATTATCAGAAGGTACAGGATGAGAATTCTTTGATTATCAATTTTTATGGGTGCTCTTTCTGTCTGAACTCTTGGAAATTTTACAGATGTTACTGGTTTACTGCCACATGACATCTAGGTTGATTTTAGATTTGGTCTAGTTTTCATGTATGAAGTTAGCTTTGATCAAGAAGTCATTGATTTTCAGAAAGAAGCAGGGATCCCCAAGAAGATCATCAAAGTTGAGGATATTCCTGGCCTGAGTAAGCTCAAACCTTTTGTAATTACTTCAAAAGCATGTTTTTACAGTTCAATTACTTATTTCTGGTACTTGGGTCTACGTCCTACAAGTTAGGAAAGGGAGGCAATGTAATTGAGTTAGATTATTGGCTTTAATGTTACGGCCTACTATTTTCATCAAATTAGATAATGCATGGTTGAAATATTTCAGATAGTAATAAGGGTTCTTTGGGATGTGATAACAGGGGAGGCTGGGTGGACTCCTGATCAGTGGGGCCATTCACGATTCAGAACTCTAACAGCCTCTACCGATACTGCTACAAATCAGAAACATTTGACTGCATTTATGCGTTCATTATTAAAGGCATGTCTAGCCCAACTTCCATTACTATTATTTTATGTTTTCTGTGCTGTTACTTGGTGCTGGTTAACAGACTCTGGAATACCATAATGAGAGTTATATAACTTATAGACAGGTTCAATGCTTGCTACTCCTTTTCTGAAGCAAAATGAATTGGAAACTTACCTAATGACCTAGTCCATTAGGTTTTCGTGGTCGAGACTCTTATATCCATGCCTAACCTCCTTCCTGGATAGCTTTGCTTTTTAATGGTGTTGTTTCAGTCACAGTACCATTTTGACTGTGATTCATTGTTATTAGGACGTGGGAAAAAACGACACTATCTCTTTCCTAATGGATTAACAACTCATGTAGGACAAATAGACGAATACTATAAACTGAAAATATGGGTTGTTGAAAATTTGAATTTATACTGGAAATTAAAAAGAACAAGGAATTCAGATAAAGTATAGGTCTAGAAATCTAGGCATCTAGGAATCTCACCTAGGATTTGAAACAAACAAATCTATTAAAATCACGCTGATAAATTTCTAAAATTGCTCCTAAAACTTAGGAATTACTCACACTTTAAAATTAGTCTATCTTTGTAATTCTGAAAGACGTTAAACATAGCATATATTAGGAAAGGCCTTGAAACCCTAATCCTAATGGGATAACGAAACTCACTAAATTTCCAAAATAAGCATAGAATACCATTTACTAAGGATTCTTATTATTTTAAAATAAACTTAAACTCTAGATTAATAAAGACAAAAAGTAATAGAAACATTTTCCTTCTCTAATTAAAAAAATTAAAACAATTTTTGACTGCAGCGTTCTCCTTGACTTGATAAAAGTCAACCTCAATGAATAAAAGTTGTCAACCAACATCACCTAACCTTCGATTAATGTTTACTTCCAAACGAGTCCACGACTTCAAATTCACACTTACATTCTTCAAGATCTTGTACATCTCTTTTTCTTGGTCGCATGTAGATTTTTGTTAGGGCACTCATAGGCATAATGTCCTCTTCCATTGCATAGACAGCACTTGTTTCCTTGCATGTTATCTAGATTATATGGAGCTTGACATTGGGCTGGTTATGAGCATTAGCAGCTCCTTTTGCATTAATTTGTCCATATAAAGACTCCAAATATAGCTCCACTTTTAGAGATAACATTTTGAAGGTTATAAATCCTTGACATGAGAAGTTCTTTTCGTTCTGCTCTTAAACCATTTACGTAACGAGATATAAGCTCTCTTGGATTCCATTCCTTCACAATGAACAGAAAACTCATCAAACTTCTCCAAATTCTCTGTAGAAGTCATATTTCCTTGTCAAAGCATAGTAAGTTGAGCTTGAAGGTCATCTTTGTAATGTAAAGGCAAGTACTTCCCTCTTGGTTTTAGTTTCACCTTTTCCCATAAAGTAAGGTACTTATACACATTTTTGTGGTAATATTCCAACCATGTCAGGTAGTTCAATTCTAGTTTGATTTCTCAGATTCCGCATAAGTGCTCGTATGAGAGGTTGATATTTTTGGCTGTCCAACTTGCTCTGGAACCCTTAACTGTTGCTTTATAACCTATTCAACTTGCTCTTCTGTTGCTTCAGCCTTCAGTTTGTTGGTTGTTTTTGGGTTTCTTCAACTTCCTATCAAGTTCCCCTAGCTGGTTTGCCTGCTGTCTTGTGGGAGTTTTTAATTGTTGAAGACGCACTTCAATGCTGTCTAGCATCTGATCTTCTTGGTCCTTCCACTTTGTATGGTCATTGTTGAATCTGAGCTCTGATGCCAAATGGATATAAAAAGCACAACTGAATAAAATCCTGGAATTTTGAAATCTGGGATGCTGAAATATTGCTAGTTTTGCTGGAAATTCTAAGTTCAAGTGTGAAATTTAACTGGAATCTACTAAAACTTCAGGTTTAGGTTGCTGAAAACTCGGATTATTATTTCTAGGGGTTTTAGTGAAGACAAGAAGATAGTGAGTAGGATCATTCCAAGGCTTATGAAACTAGGAATCACTCTTAGGTCTAAGGATCATTCTTAGAAGAAATCTTCCTACCTAGTTTGAAAACTCAAAATTTGAATAGATCATCAGTTTTACTTCCAACAATTGGTTGTTTATGTATATATATAGAGAAGTTCTTGGAACCCTAATCCTAGCAATAAATGGATTCCCAATTAAGATTTCCATAACAAAATTGAATTTACCTTAATAGAGATTCTTTATTGTCGAGTAAGTTAAGTTATAAACAAATTAGGATGATCTACTTAACTTCTACTGAATTCTTATCTAATAGGCAGTTAGCATTAGAAAAAGGAGTTGACGGCCTCTGTTACTGTTCATGTGAAATGGTGAAGTTACACTTAAAAAGGTTCCCAATCTCCATCCTTTAACCTTTCTGTTTCTTCTTCTTTTTTTTTTTTTTGGTTACCTGGTTTGACAATGACAACTTCTGCAAATGTGCTATTTCTGACTGTTTCAACGCTTCATGCACTCTAACCACTTGTCCTCTTGCTTTAACAGTCAATGCATGACCATGTTGATGCTTGGCCATTTAAGGAACCAGTTGATGCACGTGATGTCCCTGATTACTATGACATCATCAAAGATCCCATGGGTGAGAAATTTTCTGCTTTTGCATTTGACTACTTTGCAAATTGTTAGTTCTAATACCAAGCCTTATATATCAAAATAACCTATTATGATTGTTTTTTAAAATCATTTTGACATAGCACCTCTGGGAGAATTTGAAACTTATAGTCGTTCTTGAAAATGACGTATGATGTGCAAGGTTCTTATATAACTCTAGTCAAAGTGTCGCCAACTGGTAATTGAAGGGGTTTAGTGTGACTGTGATGCACAGATTATGAAGTTTTTAACTAATTGGGAACTCGTATTTTAGAAACTTAACAAGTATATTAGGTTCCATTTTAGTTCTTTGATCTCTGTCTTTGGAAAGACGTTAAAATGATGTCTTGTTCTCTGCTATTTGTTGAAAGCTTGTAATAATCAGTGATTCATAATTGGATACTTGTTCTATTACAGATCTGAAGACAATGTCTAAAAGGGTAGAGTCTGAACAATATTATGTGACATTCGAGATGTTTGTTGCTGATGTCAAGAGAATGTTTGCGAATGCACGAACGTATAACTCTCCTGAAACCATTTATTTCAAATGTGCTACCAGGTTTGCTCATCCACTTACTTTTGTTTCCTTTTTCATATTTCTGATTGCCACTTCATTATATTTCCTTGGTATGTGCAGGTTGGAAGCCCACTTTCAAAGCAAAGTTCAGTCGGGTATTCAACCTGGTGCAAAAATTCAGCAATAACTAATTGGATGTCCGGTGTAGAAATCTGATTGTATGATTTCCCTAAGGATAGGTTTCACATGGCATAAATAGTTCGTTCAATGGTTTGGGACTGTACTTGTATCCTTCTTATAGTGAAAGCCTGTGTGGTGGGCTTGTGTCGATATGTTAATTTCCCATCTGATTCTGTGATTCTTTCGCTGATGGATAAGATATCTGTGCTGTAATCCTACCTCTCTTGTGCGGTGGAGCAACTTGTATCAAATTGGTCAAATGTAACAGCTTTCACGCTTATCTTTTAAAATATTTTTTATTTTTGAAGATTTTCTTGTGATTCAGTAATTTAGAAACCTTGAGGTAAAGTCGAGGACTTTTACCTCAGGCGAGGAGTGTGTAAAGTACAATATTAGAAATAAAAAGTATGAACTCATCTAACAAAGAATTGTCTAATAAATAACTTTTCAATTAGAAATTGTTTCTTCAATCTTATTACATCGGTTCAGGCCTTTTTGAGTATAAAACGCCATAAAAAGTTGGGCTGGATTATGATTATTCAACTTACTGTCTAAATCAAAAAAGACAAATTCTTTTCCTTAATTATTGTCTTTCATAAATTAGTCCTTATCTCCTTCCATCTATCCATATTGGATTACTTATTAGAAATTTCATATTTACCGCATGATACATGTTTTAGGCTCGCTAACTTTTTATCGAGTACTAGAGAGTCTTTTGTGTCTCTCTACAAAGTAATGTCAACTCAGTAGTTATACTCAAGCATTAATGACTAGGGAGTGTCTTCATGCTTCGAAATTTGACCAACCTCATACCAGAGTAACTCGTGACCCTGGAGTTTCCCAACTAGTTTATTCTTCGATGGTTGAAGTTACCCTCACGTCTACATTGCGACTGTTCGTCTAACTCTTAATCTTTCATATGCGAAAAGAGCTGCTTTTGGTCTCCAGAATAATTCTTGAAACGCGCTTTGTTTAATATCTACAATCTTCTTTATTCATAGTGTAAACAATCTTCAGCACAAGCATTACTTTTGTAACTGTATTTCCAAATTTTAACTTCCAAATTTTAACTTCCAACTCAAAAGATTTCATCTACCTATAGTAATGAAAATCTAAATGCATATCACTGGCACAACTAATGACACACAATTTGCATATAAGGATTGAAATCATAGTTCGGACTTAGCATACCCATTTAATGTGCAACATCACTTCTTTAACCATAAAAATGGGCAAACCCTTCTGTACTTTTATCTAAGTGTTTGTTTGGATGGACTTTTGGAAGATCAATAAGCACTTTTCTTCACTATAAAAGTCATCTTTAAGAAAAATGAGTGTTTGACTATAAAATAAAAAAGCATTTCTTTAATAGATATGACTTTTTTGGCAGTCAAAATACAGCTTTTTAAAAAACTCAAAATTGAAGTTTTAAAAAAAATGCTTTTTCAAGTAGAATTTTCAAATCAATTAATGAGCCTATTTTTTAGTCTTTTTTGTCCTTATATTTTACACATAATTTTCACAATATCTACAAACTCATCTTGGGAGTTATATAATATTATTTGACTTTTTATATATTTTAATATTTATTTTTTATATTAATTTTACTTATGTTATAATCCATCTAAAAGATTTTGGTTAGATAATTGTATAAATCATCATTTGATTTGAGATCACTAAAGTATCTCATATAGGGATTTTTATATTTTAATATTTTTTAGCTCAGTCAATAGTTATTGGATATATCATGAACTGTATTGAGGTAATTGAGTGATCAATATAAAATTTATCATTCTAAAGTAATTTGAGAGAATATTTCATTATTCTCAATTAGTATCGATTTGAAAATCTTTCACCAAGATTGAATGACACTTTAAATAGTTTTTAAATCTCATTGAATCAATTACTAATTGCGGAGACCTAATACAATCGAACTTAAAGAGAGTAGAAATTAATTCCATACTCTATGCTTAATCGGAACATTATGTAATGAAATAATTGAATTATGCAAAAAAATTATGCACGAAAAGGTTAGTCAAAACCACTTTAACATTTCTAAATATTTTGTTGGTCATAATGCATTACTAAGCTCCAATCTTGATTTATAGATATAAGTTATTTAATTAGAAAAGTAAAGATAAATTAAAGGAACATAATTTATCTAATCCTCAATTAGGATTACAATTTATATCTATTGCTTATATATTTAGGAACATAATAGCTCACATAAAAGAGAGAAAAGTGTTTTAATCAATTTGGACTTGATTATAAAATTTGATAAACTTTATGATTAAATATATGATATTTAATATATAAAGATTAACACGAGATATTTAGTACATAAGAACTAATATAAGATATTGAATTTTAATTGATATTTAATTATAATTAATTCTAATTCTAATTAAATTAGAAATTTATTTTAATTAAATTACTAAAAAGTTCGAGTCTTACTATAAATAAACTTAAGTTCTAAGAAAGTTAGCACTTCTTAATTAACCATCTCTATAATAATTATAAAGTTCTCTCAACACGTTATATGGATAATATTAGAGGCCAAAAATTGGTGCGGCTATAGTAGTTGAGATGAACTAATTCTAGAAATGATTTAAGGAACACAATAAGAAAAAGATCAAGCTTCTGAATAAGGTATAAATTATGATTCATGCTTTATTATATTTTATGTTTAATCACTTATAAAATTTAATTGATCTTAGCTGAAATTCAAACAAAAAAGTTTTGTGTTTATTCCACTATGAGTGGATTAGATCCCGCCCATATTCCCACCCATATTCCCACCCATATTTTCTAACAGTGGTATTCTATTATTTGATTAAAATGTATGATTGTTATTAATCTTGAATTTTGGAATTGAAAATCCTAAACCATCATATTGGAAATCCAAGGTTAAGAATTCCAAAAGTTTTTAGTAATGCAACAATTAGAAACTCGCAACCACCTATTAGTTTATGAAACTCAAATCAATAAAATTTGAAAATTGGAATGGTTAAGTTTTAAGAACAAACAATGTTATGCATATGATATGTGTTGGTAATTATTGCGGTTTTGTGAGTTGTTAGTGGTTATGGTGAGACGAAAAATAATGAAATTTGGCAAATGGTTGTAGCCATTATAAGAGACTCTGCGACAATCTATAGGGAGGTAAGGCATCAAATGCCGCTGTGTATTGTTAGTGGAAGCTGCAGGTGGGAGGCAAGGTATGAAGATGTCTGTGGTAAAGATGGCAGCGACATCAGAGAGGAACACAATTGATAGTTGTTGCATTCCTTCCATTAGAAGGATGCTTCGAATGTTGGAAAATTGGGTTGGGATTCAATTCCACACATAGCATAATAGCTACAAAACTTTTTCGTATTTGATTTCCCAAAATCCAAAATTACTAAAATTGTATGAAATGATTAACGGATAAATCATAATAAATCAAGAATCATAATTTATGCCTTATTTTGAAGCTTAATCTTTTTCTTGTTGTATCCTTCGAACCATATCTAAAACTGATTCACCTCAATCATCATACAACACAAGTGTCTAGCCTTTAACGATATCTATAGAACAAGTTGAAAGAACTATGTAACTGTTGTAGAGAGAGTTGGGCAAGGAGTGCTAGCTCCATTAGAGCTTAAGCATATTTATGATAGGTTTTGAACATTTTAGTAATTTAATCGAAATTAAATTCTAATTTCAATCCAACTTTAATTGTAATTAAAAATAATTCTGATTGAATATCAATTATGCCCAAATAAAATCTAATATCTTATATTAATCCTTATTTATTAAATATCTTAGATTTAATTATAAAGTTTTTCAAACTTTACAATCACGTCCAACTTGATTAAAACATCTTTGCTCTCTTCAACTTATTTTTTATGTAACCCATTAGCTTCCCAAATATATTAGCAATGGATACAAATTATAACCCTAAATCATATTTAGGATTAGATAAATTAAACTCCTTTAATTTATATTTATAGATCAAGATTAGCGTTTAGCAACACATCATAATCACTTAAATATTTAAGAATGTCAAAGTGGTTTTGACTAACCTTTCTATGCCTGTTTTTTTTTCGTACAATTCAATCAATTCATCATATAATGTTTTGATTAGGCATAGAGCATAAAACTATTGTCTACTCTGAGTCCAATCATATTAGTTCTCCATCATTTATTGATTCACTTAACGAAATTTGTAAAATACTTATAAAATTTTATTTTACTTTGGCGAAGGATTTCTCATACAACTAATATTTGAAATGGATTTCTCATATGGGGTCAGTGCAGTGACTTTTTCTCTAACAAGCACTGACACATTTGTTTAATTATCTCTATACTTTAGCCTATTAGATGGACTACTTCCTTCATAAGATATACTTTATGTTCTATTAATGTCCAATTGTAATAGAACATTGACTCAGAACAATTTAGGGATAATACAAAAATTCAATATGAATCTCATAATATAATTTCATCATAATTTCATTTGAAATGTATAATTATCCCATTGACTTTATCACATACATCTAAATATGTATAAGATAAAGAATGTCTTTAAATTATTTTGTCACTAAACTACAACCAATCGTTAACTGTAAGGCATAAACCAAAAATCTTTTGCATTAAGTCAATAGTTTAGGTATCTTATACCATATCACCATATAAAAATCAAGCTATTGCTAGAATAATGCCTTAATGAAAGATTTCTACAAGATTCTCTATAATGAAAGCTTGCTTAAATCTTACAATTTTCATCTTAATTATCATCATAATTGAGAAAAATTGCCTAAATAGATCCTTGAATCTTTAATGAGACCTTAACTCCTTTTATATGCCCAATGACTCTAATGTTCCACAATACATTACCATCTTAAATAATGGAAGGAACTATATTATGTTCATTAAATAATTTATTTATCCAATTAATCATTTCCACTAAATTATAAATGTATTATGACTTAAGTAGTAACTATTGCTATATTGAAACTTTTCCAAGCATAAATTTTCTCTTTTTAGTTGAGTTTTATACCACATAAAATATTTTGAAAACAAGAGATAAAATGGGTTCTAGAAATACAAAAGAATTTTCTAAATTCATTTTTAATATTAATAAAAGTCGAGTCGTTTGATGCCTAAAATTTTTTTCATACCTATAATTCGATATTGCTGGGGACTTGAATCTAATACTTAATATTTTATAAGTATCAGATATCTCATATACTAAACATCTTTAATACATTATCTATGTACTTGGACAAATAGGTGAACAGATTCCAATTTATCTCTATAGATCTAATTCTTATAATTAAGTTGTTAACTTTTCATATCCAACAAAAGTTGTTCTTGGACAATTATATTTTCAACAACTAAAAATTAGAATTGTTGTTCTATATGAGCAATAAGTTTCTACATACTCTCACTAAAGAGGACAACTATACTCCTACTAACTTTCTTGTAGACATGTTAAATTCACAATCATCTCCAAAATAAACTATTTGAATTAATATGAAAGTGAATATTTTCATGTCTCATAACCTTTCAACCATCCATCAAAGGTATCATAAAAGAAAACTAGTTCCAATTGGATGTATTTCCATAGGATTTGAACTTTTCAAATTTCATCTTACTCTTACTACTTAACTTGAAAACCATTCTCTTATTAATGTTCATTTAAGCAAGCAGGTTGTTTAATGAGTCTGTAAGATTATATCTAATCTTTTGAATATCTCATAAACCTTTTATTGTCCAATTTAGTTCTAAACTTAATGGATAATGTATGCTTCAACCAAGCATCACATTTTTAAATCATTAACTTTAACTCTTCGAAAGACTTAACATTTTATATCTAATATGAAATCTTGCTAATTGATCTAATTGGAACTATTGAAGCTAAATAATTGTATTAAGTATAGCTATATAAGAAATAATATTGCATCATATAATATCTCATATTGTATTTCCCTCCTTACATAAATCCATACTCTTATGAAATTTTATTATATAGGTGTTTACTACAGAATCTCATTCCTTATGGATAAGAAAAATTTAAAACTCACCGCATCGATCTCATCAAAGTGCTTCAATATTTTCAATGCTTAATCTTAGATTTAAACTTTTCAAAATATTTAAATCACTATTTCATTTAATACATAAGACTATATGAGATAAAGTCATATAAAGTCTTTAGTAATATAATAAAATATAAGTATCACCCTTTAATGAATTGACATTCTATTGAATACATCACATGTATAAATTTAACAACTCAATACCATCATCATCCTTTCACCCAAGGTTGATTTGGTTACTCTTCAACTTAACAAGTTTCATACAATTTATAATCAAAATGATACATATATCTTTTTATGTAACTTTATTATTTTCATCATGTTGATTTAACCAACATGGCATAAAAGGATAATCTCAGTTATCCAACTTTGTATTCTTGCCCATTTATGTTAAGCAAAAGTGTAGCGCACAAAATTAGGGGTTAGAATATTAAAAGAAGTTAGTACGAATTATGTTTGTTATTTGCTTTTTAAATATTTGCTTAATTGTGCATAAGTATTATGGCATGCATT
>JANVCQ010000004.1:15402369-15419007 GCA_025531925.1 Erythroxylum plowmanianum
TTCTTCTACTAGTCTAGAAGAGGGTTGTTGTTGGGGTTTCTTCTTTTCAAACACCAACTTCCTCTTTATTTCTATTTTTTTAGTCAATTTTGCTGGTTGTTATTGCAAAATTGAGACTAAAGATCTAGTTGCCTGTGGTGTTTTCTCAGACTTTTCAGAGTCTTCAGCAAGAGTTAAACCTTTTCCTCTCTTCAGCTCTTTTTGACGTAAGGTTAATAGTCTTGGTGACCTTCTGGATTGTTTGGACTTTTCAGAATAAAGTGTCTCCCCCTTTCTTTTCATCAACATTTGTTTAACAGACTGCTTCTCTTGGCTTTCTTCTCTATGAGAAATCGTCTTGACTTTCATTGACACCTCTGACAATTTACTCTTCTTTTCTTCTACAGGCACTCTTTTGAAGGATTGAGGTTTCGTCTTCCTTATGGGTGTAGCCTTTTCAGTCAAGCTACATCTTACAATACACTCCCCCTCAATCCTTACTTTCGTCATAGGATCTGTATCCTCCTTTTTTTGAGACTTCAAACCCATTCTAGTGATAGTTGAAGCATTGATGATGCTGTTTATATTCATCTTCATTCTGTTTCCTCTATTAAGAAGGATTCTAGAATCTCTAATGATTCTTGTCAACAGCATACCATACAGTAAGGCATTAGAGTCTCTCTTCGTCTTCATCATATACCTTAAAATCAAGTGTGGAAGATTTATAGGTTGATGATTGAGTAGATGAAACAAGCATTGTTCATCTATAGTCGTCACCACGTTCTTTGAACCTGTTCTTGGTAGAACACAATGAAATAGTAGTGTATGTAGAACCTTAGCCTTTGGAACAAGAGTTGACGCCTTCTTATCCTTAGGGTCGCTACTCCCATAGAGTTGTCGATTAATTTATGCTTTCTCTACACTGCTCTTAATCATCCATCTTGTGGTATGAGCCACCTCTGCTCCAACACATGGACATTCACTAACCTTCTCGATTAGTTTCAGTGTCACAATAACCAATAGTCTATCCACCATTGAAACTAAGGTTTCATCTACTACTTTCGCATTCTTCTAGAACTCATATACTTCATTCAGGTATACTGTTTCACGAACCTGAAAGAAATTCTTCCAACCCGCAGCATCAGTTTCTGGTTCAATATCCATCTAGTTCTTCTTCAGGGAGTCAAAATCAACGTGCCTTCCATAAATCATTGATTGCTACATTTGTAATCTGTAGATAATAGAAACTAAACACACAAATGTATTTTTCTCAAAATAAAGATGTTAGTATGTGAGGATAAGAATGTAAACAGAAAGAACTTGATATCAAGAACAGAGTAATGAAACGTTTTGTTGAGAGAACTGCAAAAAGTTGATTGCAGAGTATTTCAAGAATATTCTAGAGTAGGTGATATTATAAAACTTTTCAGAGGATTTCCCTCTTTTTCTTAAAAAGTTACCGCCTGTGACCTACTGTTATCATTTCCTTGAAACCTTACGACTTTTTATCTTCCTTACTAAGAAAATCATTTGGGTCATGACGTGTCAGACGATTGGTCACTCAACACAACCATATTCAAGTTTCGTCTTATTTCTCTAAATCTTTCTTCATTCAAAGGCTTAGTGAAGATATCAACCCACTGATGATTCATCTCAACAAATTGTAGACTCATGATTCCCTTATGTACATAGTCTCGAAGGAAATGATGTCTAACTTTGATATGCTTTACCCTCGAATGTTGTATTGGGTTCTTCGATAGGTTGATAGCACTTGTGTTGTCACAATAAATTAGGATCTGTTCTTCTTGTATTGAATAATCTTCTAACTAATACTTGATCTACAACGTTTGTGAACAACAGCTTGTAGCTGACATATATTCAGCTTCTGCAGTAGATAGAGCAATTGAGCTTTGCCTCTTACTTGACCAAGAAACTAAGTTGTGGCCAAGAAAGTGATAGCCTCCACTTGTACTCTTCCTATCAATCCTGTCTCCAACGTAATCAGCATCACAGTAGCCAATTAACCTGAAATCTTTACCTTTCTCATACATTAAGCAAAGATCAGTAGAACCAATTTTGTCAATTCCAACTATTTTTCCCTGCTAGTTGTCTCCAAAAGTTACTGATCCTCCCTTCTTATTTTGAAGATCTAGGAAGATAGACCTTTTTCCCGTCATGTGTCACGAGCATCCACTGTTCAAATACCATTGATGCTAGTTGTTTCTTCCAAGGAAGGAGATCTGCAAGAGATATTATGCTCTTTTTAGGTACCCAGATTTTATTGGGTCCTTTGGGGTTAGTCTAAAAATTATTCATAGAATGAAAATAAGAAGACTGGTGATATTTCTTTCAATAAGGAACAAAGTTCTTTTTATGATGAATATTAGTTTTAGTAAACCCTAGACCACTTTTATCATTAGGGTGTCTATATCTTACAATCATATCATTCATTTTCTTCGTACTTTCAATAAAGGATGATAAGTCTATTGAGAGAGAATTAATCCTTGGTTTCAATTGATTAATCTCCTCAGATCTATCTACCGCTACTTTTTTCTTCATAACATCTATTTGTTTCTTGAGGCAGACGTTTTCTTTCTGTAAAGCTTCCGTGTTCTTCAAGTTTTCGGCGAACTTTCTTTTTAAGGATTTATACTACTTTAATATAGCATGAGAACCTTCTAACAATTCTAGATATGCATCTTGGATTTCATTAAAGTTAGAAGTTACCTCATCGTCACCTTCGTTTTCAGCTACCAAGCATATGTTTGCTTGTACTGAGGCTTTTGAATCAGAATCAGATTCGGACGAATCCAAATCTTCCCATGTAGCCATCATACTCTTTTTATTTTCTTTATTCTTCTTCGGTTTTCTTTTCAGCAACGGACATTCAAACTTGTAATGTCTTGGTTTGTTGCACTCGTAGCAAATGATAGAGGCCTTCTCATTCTTGACTTCATCTTTGCTATTTTTCTTAAAAGAAAAGTTGTTATTTCCTCTTGCTTTCTTCTTCCACATTCTTTCGATCTTCCTTGAGATAAAAGATAATTCATCATCGTCTTCACTTGAATCTTGTTCAAATTCACTGGTTTCATCATTCTTGATCTCTTCGATCTTTAATGCTTTTGATGATGAACTTGTATTTCTCTGAGTCTTGTAATTTTTTTGACCAGCCTTTAATGCTATCGATTTGTCCCTTCTAGGTTTGTCCTTAGCATCAAGCTCCACTTCATGTATTTTCAAAGAACCAAGCAGCTCGTCAAGCTTTAATTTGCTCAAGTCCTCGGCTTCTTGTACTGTAGTGACTTTAGGTCTCCATCTTTTGGGCAAACTCCTGAGAATCTTCCTGACATGGTCTTGATTGTCGTAGATTATCCCAAGAGCTTTCAGTCTATTAACGATAGTTTGAAATCGTCCAAACATCTGATTAATGGACTCATCTTCTTTCATTTTAAACAACTCATACTGATGTACAAGAATGCTGATCTTGGACTCCTTTACTTGGTTTGTGCCTTGATATGCGATGGATAAGGTGTCCCACATCTCCTTCGCAGTTTTGCATCCATGAACTTTAACATATTCACTTCTGCTTAATGCACAACTTAGAAAGAATTTGGCCTTTGAATTTAGTTGAAATCTCACTTTATGATCGGCTGACCATCTGGTACGTGGAATAATATTTCCTTCATCATCTACTGGTACTTATGGTCCATTCTCGATGATGTCCCAAAGATCAACGTGTGTGGATTCAATGACAAGCCGCATCCTGTCCTTCCAATAATGATAGTCCTCACCATTGAACGCAGGAGGTCTTGTGACGGACGCACCTTCAGTGATAAAAACGTGTGATTTTGCCATGAATCTTTGTCCTCACTGTGTAAAGGTAGTTCTTAGAAATCGAGCTCTGATACCAATTGAAGTAAATCACACGTTAATATAGAACTCACGTATAATATACGAAGTACACAAGAAGGGGGGGTTGAATCGTATAATCTTTTTATGAATACACAAAACTTTTGATATTTCTTGAAAAAGAAACCTTTTCAAGTATTAAATGAATACCAAATAGTAACTTAGTTAAATCACAAATAATTTCTATAAACTTGTATAAGAACAAGAGTAATTAAGAGTAAAGAGATAGAGGATAGACGATGCAATTTTTATACTGGTTCACCCCAAACCTTAGGCTACGTCTAGTCCTCAGAAACCTTCTGAGTTTTCACTATACTTCGTCAAATTTACAAGTATTCTTTCCTCCCTTCCAGAGCCTCTTCATATTTCTTACATTGAGTATTTTTTCAGCTATCTTAACCTCTCCAGGCTCTCAACCTTTTCTTTCTCTCATTAGAAAGATATTGTGAGCTTTTATTACAGTAGTGTTTACTCTCGTATATCACATTTTGAATATAGAATTTTTTGTAAGCTAAAAGATTAAAGGTTGTTCAGTCTTTGACTACGACTAATATTTATAGCCTAAGTCTCCAACCACTTCTTGAATCTTGATAACTGCTTCTTGCTTCTTGCTTCTTGTAGAAACTGTTATTTAGTTGAATTCTGTAACTAACTCAAACTGCTGCTTCTGTGTTTTCAAACTTCTTCTATGTTTTCAAACTTCTTCTGTGTTTTCAAACTTCTTCTATGTTTTGCAACTTCTTCCGTGTTTTGAAACTTCTTTTGTGTTTCGTAACTTCTTCTCTGTTTTGAAACTTCTTTTGTGTTTCGCAACTTCTTCTGTGTTTCGCAACTTCTTCTGTGTTTTCAAACTTCTTCTGTGTTTCGTAACTTCTTCTGTGTTTTGAAACTTCTTCTGTGTTTCACATCTTCTTTTATGTTTCGCAACTTCTTCTGTGTTTTGAAACTTCTTTTGTGTTTTGCAACTTCTTATGTGTTTTGAAACTTCTTCTGTGTTTCACAACTTCTTCTGTGTTTTGAAACTTCTTCTGTGTTTCGCAACTTCTTTTGTGATTTGAAACTTCTTCTGTGTTTTGTAACTTCTTCTATGTTTTAAAACTTCTTCTGTGTTTTGGAACTTCTTCTGTGTTTTGGTGCTTCTTTTGTGTTTTGAAACTTCTTTTGTGTTTCGCAACTTCTTCTGTGTTTTGAAGCTTCTTCTGTGTTTTGAAATTTCTTTTGTGTTTTGGAACTTCTTTTGTGTTTTGGCGCTTCTTCTGTGTTTTGTCCACTTCTTCTGTGTTTTGGAACTTCTTATGTGTTTTGACGCTTCTTATGTGTTTTGTCCACTTTTTCTGTGTTTGGTCCACTTCTTCTGTGTTTTGGAACTTCTTCTGTGTTTTCTCACTGCACGCTTAATACACTCATCAAAACAGTTCATTTATTTCAAACATTATTATTATTTGATTATAAACAAAATTATTAAACGTGAAGTCAATTTGACTTAACACAAAATTCACCGAAGACATATGCAGGTGCACACTGATCCCAACTTGGAACTCTTACTCGGAGCCTCTCTGGAGTTCTTTACTAAACCCTGAAAGCCACGTTGCAATTTTTGATGAGTTTTGCGAACTCAGTTGAGTAACCATCCTCGATGACTCACTCATAAAATTCAATGATTATATATTCACACAGTTTTTATAGTCAAATAGTTCATATCAATTTATCATTACTTTTTAGCTTTACAAATCATTCAATGAATTTCAATCATATATGAAGGCTATGTACATGAGACTCACGTTCGTTTTTATTATTGTGACCGAGAGCCTATCACATACATATACAGATATTGGCCCTCTAGGCTCAGCCAGAACAGAATCACGGAGAATGGCTCTATGTGCAGAAGCAGTAATCACAGAGCAAAGCTCTATGTGTAAGTGCTTTCATACTGGCTACTCCGGTCACAATGTCTTTATCTGAGCATGCATTTATGAAATGCATCAAATATAGAATTAAGTCATGTATAGCAAACATTCATAATTCACAATCAAAATCTTATAGTCATCGGACGTAAGTCCGACATTCAACTTTCGTTGAGAATTCAAATATCATTTAGAGGTCATCGGGCATAAATCCGGCAGTCAACTTTCCAATTGAGAATCAGATTATTCAAGTAGGCAGTCTCATTCACATACTAGTAGCATTTCCAATGATATTTTACATGCATCGAATGTCTCGAACAATTATTGCTCTAAATTTAGTACACAATTCAGTACACATTCATCAATATCAAATTCAATTCAGTAATAAACAAAACAAATCAAGGTGAGACTATCTTAGGTTACTCACAGTACACTCCAATATGTTATTGCCTAGATGGTCCATCAATATCCAATTGGCATCCAATGTGCTCCTCCATATAATGGAAAACACATTTACATATATCACAATTTTACACAAATATATAAGTCTTTCTTTATGCACATCAATGTGTATACAATATGTACAATGCATGTTCAATGACAATTCTAGGTATCTTATCGAGATTTTGTCACCATATCATTCAGATACAAAATCGTCATTAATATAATTTGTACTTAGGGTTTGGACCATAATAAAACAATGTGAAACAAGTTTCATAACCCAATTGATCATTTCAGATTGTTTTCTCATAGTATGCTTTCGGGTCAACTTTACATAATTATTCTGATAAGGTAAATGATAAAATTAGGCAACACTTCCTTCTAAAAAGTTGTTTTACAATGTTTTAAGTTTTTAATGATACCAAGATCATTCAATTTGGTTCATTATTATATGAGTTATGATCAAAATACCACAAACTGTGTACATTTAAAATTTTGGCTAATGCATGATCATGCATTCAAGTTGTACACCTCATATCTCTCAATTCTGATATCAAAAAATAACAAACTTTATACCAATCAAAAGATAAGAGAATAAGCTATAACTTTTGTGAAGATATCTTTGTCTTATTGGGCCTATATCAATACAATTTATTCAATAACAACAGGACCTAATTTCTGTCCCTGGTAGTGCTAATACCTAAGCTAAAACTTACTTTCAAGCTCAATTTCAAGACCCTTAAGGACAAAATTCAAATTCAATTTCTCTTA
Source organism: Erythroxylum plowmanianum (assembly GCA_025531925.1). Taxonomy (NCBI): domain Eukaryota; kingdom Viridiplantae; phylum Streptophyta; class Magnoliopsida; order Malpighiales; family Erythroxylaceae; genus Erythroxylum; species Erythroxylum plowmanianum. The sequence goes on from JANVCQ010000004.1 coordinate 15,409,374, forward strand.
ACATTTGTAGCCAAATGTCTCTAGCATAATTTAAATTAAGAATAATTTCATTTTTAAATCTACAGATCAAAATATATCCAGAACACCAAAGCATGTTCAGTAAAAACATTCCAGTTATCAAATTCCAGCACACCTCAACATTTTCATCCTTGCACCCCCTTTCGAGATAACTTTGCATGATCATTATGATAAGGAAAATGGTGTATTTCATTAACACTTTCTTCTACACAATTGTTCCACTATGTTTCCAGTTTCTATTAACACCAGAATCATACAATTTGATTCAGTATACTGAAAGTTACACCTAAAACAGTTTAGACTATTTTTAAACTGTAACAGAACTCCTAACTCTAATTCCAGCTATATTTTGAAATGCTTAGAGATAGAACTAACATTTGATTTCTTCAAGAAAGTTGTATACATATATCTCTAATTTATTCAGAATCAATAATCAACGTGTTTGGATATCTACAATTCAAGATATCATCAAAATACCAAAGTCTATTCAATGAACAATCTCCAGTTCATAATATTCCAGCATACTTCTTCAGCAATATCTCATATATGTTATTCCAATTCGGGCATAATTCTCATACTACCAAACATATCATAAAGATCAGATTGTCACCTACTTGTTAGGCTTTCAATTCAGCTCAAAACTTCAGATTAAATCAAGTCTCCATGCAAGCAAAATTCATCACAAACTTATGATGAAAACAGGTTGATTTTGGACAGCAAGATGAAGGTAACTTTCAACTAGTTTTCTTGGATCTTTTATGTAAGGTAAAAAATTGGTTTTGGTGCAGAAATTTGGCTAGGGTTCAGGAAAATTACAGAGGAGAAAGTTGGAGCAACTTCGTGGAGAAAAGTGAGAGAAACAGCAGAAACATTATTGCTGGAATTTGCTCCATCGACATGCTAAGTGTTAACTTTACACCACAACATTTGTCCTAAGGTATGTCTTACATTTTCCTAATCAAGATGCTACCACTAATCACCTTTAGATGCTTCCATATGTCACCAATTAATTAGTCCATATGTCTCCTAATTATTGGTCCACTTGTCACACAATAATTAATCCACTTGTCACTTAATTACTAGTCCATTTGTCACCAATTAACTAGTCCATATGTCACTCAATTTTAGGCTTAGTCATCCAAATTTTTTATGTATCAATTTATCCTACCACTTGGAATTTATCCTAGTCCAAATGTACCTCAAATTCACCAAAAATTTTGAAATAATACTAATGGTCTCCAAATAAATTTTTAACTCAAATAACTCATAATTCACATTTTAATCGCATTTATAAATCAATTATACCCAGAAAATGTCAATGAATACATGTACAATCATATTCATGTGCAAAAATGTGCATGTCATATTTAACTAAAGCAAGATGTGCATTTCCTAATTTCTCAATACTTTCTCATATATCACAATTCTAGTCTTAACATGGGTAACGAGATGTTACAGATATGGTGAAAAGGAAGATCTTGGAACTTCTTAATATAGGTAAAATCTATCCAATCTTTGACAACAAATAGGTATGTTCTATTCATATTTTTCTAAAGAAAACAAGCATAACTGTGATCAAGGATCTTAATGGTGAGTTAATTTTCACTCGTGTTTAAAATGGATAGAGGGTTTGTATAGATTTTAAGAAGTTAAACATTGCAACTAGAAAAGATCATTTACCACTTTTATTTATTGATCAAATACTAGAACTTTTGGCTAGTCATTCTCACTTTTTTTTTTTTATCTTGATGGTTATTTAGGTTTGTATCAAATCCTAAGTTATATCAGAAGACCAAGACAAAACCACCTTCACATATTTGTTTGGTGCTTCTTCCTATCGTCGCTTGCCATTTGAACTTTGCAATGTACATACCACCTTCTAAAAATGTATGATAACTATCTTCTCATATTATATTAAGCAATTCATTGAAGTTCATGTATATTTGACCATCAATGGTAATTCTTTTAATGAATGTTTGGCTAATTTAACCACAGTGCTTGAAAGATGTGTAGAGAAAAATCTTATTCTTAGTTATGAAAAATGTTATCTCATAGTAGATTAAGGTATTTATTTAGGACATATTGTATCCTCCCAGGAAATTGAAGTAGATAAAGCAAGGATAGATATGATTAAATCCTTACCTTACCTTGTGATTATACAAAATGTTCATTATTTTCCTGGTCATGAAGGATTCTACTAACACTTTATGTTGGCCCTGAATATATTTTTTATTATTTTTAAGCATGATTTAATTAAATTATGAGGCCTTGATAGATTAATTATTTTTGGAGTTAATTAGTATGTCAATATTGGTAGGATTTTAGTACTTTGGTTAATTGAATTAAAATAGTAAGAGTGTATATGTATAAGGGCATTGTTGGTATGTCACTTAAGGATTAAATTATAAGGCATCAAAGGAAGGGTAAAGTGGACTTTTATCACTCATTAAGGGTGAAATATGAAGAAGGAAAGTGTTGTCTTGTTTGTTAGAGGAAGACAACATAAATTGAAAAGAGGGAAGAGTGAAAAATAACAAAAAAGAGACGAGAGGAAGAGAGGGTTCAGTCTTTGAGAGAAAAGAAGGAAGATAGTTAGGGTTTCATCTTTTCTTAGCTTTCAAGAGTGAATTTGAGGTTGTTCAAGAAGAGAAAAAGAGAGAGGAAGAGAAGAGCTTTCATTTAAGTCAAGAATCTTTTTATTTGGTAAAGATTCAAGGTAAGTGTATTTTAATCATTTGAATTTTTGAAAGGATTTTAGTTCATGAAGCTTAGGAAATGCATGGATTTTAGTATTCTAGAATCAGTTTTAGTGAATATGTTTCTTTGGGTTCTAAATTGGAATTCCTATTGAATGAAATTTTTGGTTATTGTTAAAGGAAATCAAGGAAGGCAAGAGGAGTAAGAAGAGAGGCATCCTTAAACAAATTTTTAAGTAAGGAAATTCAAGGTGAGTTACATGTTTATAATTGAGTTAATAAGCTATTAACGTTCCTTTCATATAAATAGAATTAAATGATTTCAATTACCTTATAAATGTACATTTATTATTCTTTAAATACTTTAAGAAAGTGCTACTTGTTTTGTATATGAACTTTGTGGATGAATTATGAAATGAAAATGGAAATGACTTTTGGAAGCATATTGTGCTTATGAAATCATGTTTTCGAAATGTGCCTTTTTGGGCAATATGCTTACAAGTTATGAAATACATGTTGTGTGGATTTGTGGTGGTCCATTCTGTTATTTCAATTACACATTGACTCTATTAAAGGCTTCTCCCGCCTGCCTGTTAGTGACATGAAGCTCTTTCATGGACTCCCTTATATTATGACTACGCAAAACTATTATGTGGGATTACGATAGTATGTTCTGTTTATGAACTACAAAAGACCATTATGTGGGATTATGTTAGAATTTTCTATTATTTTTGGAGATTCGCGAGAACTCCCATATGGATCTACCTAAACCATTCTGAATGCTTATGTGTTTATAATTGTTAACAAGTTTGATGAATGCATAGTTTATATTGTTTATGAATTGTTTGATAAGTTAAGAATTTTAGAATTATGTGTTTTATGGATTCAATGAAAATTGACTATGGAAATGAATATGTTTAATGGTTTTGCTTATTAATTCGTTATAAACTTATTATCCACGAGCTTTTAAGCTCGACCCCATTCCATTCCCATCTCCAAGTGATGAGCAAGAGTTCGAGTGATCGAGAGGCAAGGCATCACTCCAAATTTGCTTATGTTGTATTTTGAGTTAGTTTTTGAAAAACACAATGCTTTAGTTGCATTTCAAGTATTACTCATTCAAGTATGTTTTGTATTTTTGGGATTGAGACCAATATTGTATTGTGGCTTGAAATGCTCATTAAAACTTTGTAAAACTCTTTTTTTATGTTAGTGAAATAATATTTTTGTTTTAGCTCATGAATTTCTATGTTTTCACATTTCATTCTCAAGAGACTAAGGATTTGAAGAAGTTTCTTTTGTATATGGTTGTATTCATCTTTTGGTTGAGTTATAGATGTGATTTTGGGGGAGTACGTACAAAATTTGGTATTTCATATTTGAGTTTAGGTGTCTGGGCTCGAAGGTCTCGTAGCGGTGAAGCCAAACTTGGCTGCGGCGAACCTAAAAGGATATTTCTATTTGATCTTGGCAACTTCGCTGCAGCGTATTTGTCCCAAGAAATACTCAGGTTTTGATTAGGGGTCTTCGCTGTGGCGAAGCCAACCTTTCATCGCGGCATATTTGTCCTGAAGGGCTTGTTCGCTCGATTTCGAGACTTCGTCGCTGCGAAGCCAAATGTTACCCACAGTGAACTTGTCCCAAAAGGTCCTTGGAAATACTTCTATAATTTCGCCGTGGTAAAACATTAGTTTGCCTTAGCGAATCCGCCATTGCTCCCGAAGAATTTTTTCTTCCAAATCCAATGTTTTCAACTACGCTTATGTTTTTGTGACTCTGGAGTTGGGCTCTGAAAATAGGGTCCAACACTTTATCAAAGACTTTTTCAGGATTGCTTATATATATTGCTACAAAAAGAAGTGACATTTGAGTTGAAGATGCATGTAAAGCAGTGTTTGACAAGAGAAAGGGCTTCCTAACATCTACATTCATAATTTAGTCACCAATTCTTTTTGAGATTATATGTGACACAAGTAACCAAACTATTGATGTTGTTCTTGAGAAAAAGGTTGGAAACGCTTATCATATTATCTATAATGTTTCGAGAACACTTGATGGTGTACAAAGCAACTACAACACCATGAACAAAGAAATTCTATTGATTGTTTTTATTTTAGAAGAGCTTTTGCCTATATTTACTTATCACTAAAGTAATTGTTTATTATGATCATGTAACCTTTAAGTATTTACTCTTCAAGAAAGAGGTGACTCTGAGGCTCCTAAAAGAATAGGCTATAAGATGTAAGAGTATATATTATTTTGATCTACTTTGTTTTGGTACACATTTTGTAAAGCTTGTGAACATTGTTAGAAAACTAAAAATTTAGAACACAGAGATCAAATACCATTTAAAAAACATTCTTGTTTATAAATATTTTATGTATGGGTATCAATTTTATATTTTTCTCTCTTCATATGCCATTACTTACATACTTCTTGATGTCGATTATATTTCAAAATTGATGTAAGTAGAAGTTATCCGTACTAATGATTATAAAGTGGTTGTAGATTTTCTTAAAACTAACATCTGCATCACATTTGGGGCCCCAAGAGCTATAAATTATTATTAATATTTTTAAATAAATTTTTAGATCAAATTTTCAAGTATTAAATTTTTTAGAGAAATTAAATTTCAAAATTGTTAAATTCTCTGACTAATTATAATATATTTTAAAATAAAATATATTTAATATTTTCTAATAATTGAGGATATTTGATATAATCTACTTTAAATTATTTCTCTTTTTAACATATAGAGCAAACTCTTCTACTCTCAGACTCACCATATTTTGGATTACTCACCGAAGCGGCTATTATAGGCAGAACACGATAACTTTTTACCGATAATTCTCAACATCTAAATATTTTTGAGTTAAGCCCTGATCCATTTTTAGATTTCGATTTGAAAAGCAAATTTGTCAAGTAGTTTCGTGATTGAGTAACTTAAAAAGAAAGAATCTATTGCGAAGTGCTGCACAGAATCTCATTTAGGTTCCTTAAAAAAAGTGACCATCATCAATTATGGTTAATCACAATAATAAAATGTATGAGTGTAGACTTATTGTTGAGTTTCAAAAAATTAAAGGGGTAGGATTTACAGGAAGTCCCGTCTTCCTAGTTCCTTCAGGCGGTGGTAGACATTTTAGTCACTGAACAAATGAAAGGAAAATTCCGGAAAATTCCGGCTTGTAATTAACTACCCATTATTTGCTAGATGTCTCCATAAAAACTATTTAAGGTCACGATATTCTCAAATTTAGGACAGATATCTTTTGATTTTTAAATTTTAATTGATTCTTTATTGAACAGTAATTTATATGGAAAATGATTAATTGTTCATATTCTATTATTTTAAGAAACATACAAAAGGACACGTTAGTAGCTAATTGAGCTTTGGCTTGAACACGAATGCCATAAACACATTTCAAATTGAAACGAGCTAGAATCCTCTCGGTGTCTGCATTGACTTAACAAATTGAAATGAGTTGATATCAACATGCTCTTCGTCTTCTTCATTTGCTCTTTCCCATGACCAAATTAATCTGAACCTTCCACAATATTGCCTGTCCCAAACGCAATTAGAATCCATTTACTGTGCAGATATGAACCAAATCCATCTGAAAATCTGCTCCTAAGGCATCATGTCAATTTGAATGAAGCACATCTTAAGCTCTTCGAAATGAATACGATGGAAACAACCACATAAAAACTGTACGCAACATAATGCTCACAAGTCTAATGAATACAGACCACAATCAAATACAGCTACAGTCTACACATGTGATCTCGAAATTAAGAATGATCTACATGCTAGAAGAACCACCATGGCATAACCTAAAACCAATAACAATCCAATACTCATGATGCATTACAAACAATCGTATGATATGCAATGACCATTTCAAGCCCAATTTACATTTTAATTCATTTTCTTTCTTTCTCCATCGCAACTACGTGAGGAAGTCTAGAGTCACATGGAAGCAAAGGCTCACAAGAACCAACAAGAGGATCAATCTGCTTTGGCATGCCAGATTTGTTAACCATACTTTGCCCACCAGCTGTAAGTGGCGCAGAAGACATACCACCAATGTTATTGCTTCCATTTTCATTTTGTGTAGTTGTAGGAACTGGAACTGCAGGGTTGGTGGGGAACCCGTTATTTAGTGTTTGTATATGAGGGGCGTGGGAGTCAAAATTGGGAACAAGTTTTGGATGGGGAAAGAATTGGCTGGAGTTTGGCTGCACTGGTCCAGTAACGACACGAGCTCCATCAGCTTGGCCAGCCATGATAGGCAAGTTGGATCTCGCCAGAAGCATTGGGTTCAAACCTGTCACTCGTTTAACTTGTTCTTCAGCCATCTTGACCTGTAAATTGCACATATTTTAGACACCTGATAGAAGTGGTCAATGTAGAAGTCCCATCAAGTAAATTCACATTGCATTTCACAACATCAAATACAATAATTATATTAGTTTTGGAAAAACAATCTAGTGCAAGTCAAATGGTTAAAAAACTAAGACCACGGCACCAAATAACTGATATCAAGCAAAGCAACCTCAATTATACGCCATCAAATTAATGTTATTTTGACACCATGATAGTTGTGAAACTCAATGCCTTTGAGAGATCTACAGCAATGCAGATTGTTCCAAGGATGCTCCTTGTCAAACTCAAAATTGTTTTACAAACTTTTGCTAAAAGATCCATTCTCACAGACATTAGGGTCATACAGAATAGATTCAAAAAGTTAATTATTAAGCAATTCCAGGTGCTCAAATGGACCTTTAAACTGATGAAGTAGAAACACATCAATTTACCTTTGCTCTTAAAGTTTCAATATTAGCCCTCAAAATCCTGTTGTTAACAACAGCCTCATCACACTTCTTATTTATATCAGTGTGGCGTGATAGCAACGATGAACGTTCATCCCTCAGCTGACCAACCTATAAAATATATCATAAAAGATAGAAATCCTTGGAGAATAAGTAAACCATAGAAACCCTTAAAGAATAATAAACCAATGAATAAAAATGTAAAACAAAGAATGGGTCTAGAGGTAAAGTGCTGGGTAAAACCTGTGACTCAAGTTCATTCAGCTGCGCTTGTTTCCTTTTTCTTGAGCGTCTGGCAGACTCTCGATTTGACTGCATCCTGAGCAATCATCAAAATTTGCATAATAATTGTCTTTGGGCAATCCCTTTTGTATTGTGATACGAAACTAAATATTATCAGCTTTCCATGCCTCCATACCAAACGATAAAAGAGTAGAAAGTGGAGGAATATCAGTTAAAACATTTCAGGTACGAACAAAACTGATCCAACTTTTCAAGATGGACAGAAACAAATAATTTTGAGACACTACCATTTATTGCAGAAGAGTATCCATACAACAATACCACATAGTCAATGATTGCTTTGTTGCCAAAAACACAAGCTGTCAATACGTCATGACTATCCATCCAAATAATGGATAAAATGCTTCCTTTTCAATTAGAAATAATCTCTGGAAATAGATAAAACGAAGCAAAAGACAGTAAGAAGATTGGGTCACCTCCTTGCACGCTTAGCATCGACAGGATCCATGTCTTCATTAGTTCCTGTGTCTCCTTCAAGATCATCATCTTCTGAATCTTCCTTAGATGATCCACTAGTTGTTTGCCTGACTTGAGTTTCTTCATGTTTCTGCATAACATGTAATGTTTGAATTTTAATTGATTCTCCATTAGGTACATTTTGACCCGTTGGTATAACACATCCTGTACCTGTAATGATCCAATTCATATATGATAATATATCTGTGGGGAAAGAAACATATTTCATACAGTGCATAAACAAATTCGTGAAGTAAGGTGAAGCATTACGTATCATCTACATCTTGCCATATGAGAATGATAGGAGAATTACAACATCCCTTTAAAATAGGAGGTCTTACCTTAGACGGAGTCTATTTAAATATTTAGTACCATAACTAGTAGGTCTATTCTTGTTAGAATTATTATCCTAAATAAACTAGTAGGTCTATTCTTGTTAGGAGTCTTATAATTGATGTAACCAGCTTCTATATAAGGCTATGTTATTTATGAATAAAGTATCAGACAAACTGTCAGAGAAATATTGCTTGGACGACGAGACCTTGTCATGAACAGGTCTCCTTCTTGCGTAGAAACATAAGGTCTTCTAAAAAAGGAAAGAACTCCAACAAGGGAAATCAAGAGGATTCCTTGGTAGATCGTCCCGTGACTAGATCCTACGCCAGAGACCATATCAATTTGGTGTTAGAGCCAAACACAATGGACGACTCAGGGAATATCTAAAATGAGCTTAGGGCGTTTATGCAAAGGGTTGAGCAGTGTTTCCAGCAAAGGAACTCGACTACCTAATTCGAATAGATGAATTATCGGTTTAGGGAACTAGGAAAGGAATTGAATCGTTGGAGGCATAGAGGTGGGGCGAGCTGCAGTCATGCTTTGGCTAGCCAAGGGGAGAGGTCGAATGAAGGGCATCTCAAGGCCCGGATGGTGCCATATTACTTGAAGTTAGAATTCCTCACCTGCAATGGTTCAGAGGACCCTCTGGTTTGGTTGCATTGCTGTGAGCAGTTTGTTCAGAGTCAACGGATGGCAAAAGAGGCCTGAGTAGGCTTGGCTGCATTTCACTTGACAGGGGAGGCCTTACTCTAGTATTACCAGGTGGAACAGGAGATAAGAAGAATGTCATGAACGGATTTCAAGTCACAATGCAACACAAGATTTAGTCCCCCATTAAGCACTAACCTGCTAGGAGAATTAGCCAATCTCAAACAGGCAAGTACTGTTGAGGCGTACCAGCATCAATTTCAAACCTTATAAGCACTCACCACTAGTCTTAGCCCCAAACATGGCAAGGGCTTTTGAAAGGAAGTAGTTGATGAGCCGGGGGG
>JANVCQ010000004.1:15424935-15456466 GCA_025531925.1 Erythroxylum plowmanianum
ACTGTTTTGCAGGTAATTCTCAGCCAGAATTAATCAATCTTATGGATCCAAGCAGCAGCGCCCAGCCCCACCAAAATCTGACTGAACCAAACATCATCCAATCTTTGGCCTTTAGCTAAAGAAGGAAAGTCTTCTTTCTTTCACCTAATACCTAAATTAACATCCACATTCAAAAACTCCAAGTCTAATACATGCATAAACACAATAAAATGACTCATAAATTAGCTCCCTTTTCCCTAAACATACATACCCCACTCATGGCCACAGCTGCGCATTCTGAGTAGAACTTGGATTTGAGAAAGTCGTGGTACTCGTTAGAATCAATCGGAGCTGCAGGATTGATATCAGACGACTGAGGTATGGTAGGAAACAAAGGAGGATGGCCGAATCTTGTGTTTGGAATCTCAACTATGACGTCGTCAATTGTGAAATCGTAGACAACGCGACGAGGTGTTATTGTTGGGAAAATGCCTATTGATTTTTAGACTTCTATTTTTATGTAAAACAACTTTGAGTTCTAAACTCTTCTGTCCTTTTCTAAAATAACCTTTGACATGGTCTTTGTTCCTTTAAAATCCTTCCCCATGTTTTAAAAGTAGCCTACTAACAAATCAATCTATAGTTACGATTTAGACTTCAAAAGATAAGGCTTTGGGGTTTTATTTATGGGGATTAAAAAAGGATGAACAGAGACATGAAAAAACATTCTTCACTCTTCTCTTCTACCTTTTTATTCTTCATCTGTTCTGAGTGTTTGTTGTTTTACAAGCCTGGACCACAAGTGCACATGTTGGAGGCTGGCTGTGTTAACCTTAGGGGGCGAACGGTGTTGTCGATTGCACCTGGGTTGTGCAGGAATTTGCATTCAGGGCAGTGGCTCATCCATAACACAACTTTGGTTGATAGTTCTCTACTTTTTCTATCTGTTTATTTTCCAACATTTGTCACTGGCAGAGGACGAAGCAGAGTCACCGGAAAAATCTTCAAAAAACTTTTCAAGCTCCTACTCAGATGCACACTAATTCATCACATTCGTCAGAGATTGCCAAAAGGGATTGAAAAAATCATCCACTGGGAAAACATCGTTCATCATTATCTTGATTTGTGAATTGCTTTTCCCTGCCAACTAATGATTTGGTCTCTTTGTTTGACTGTTTGTAAATTTATAAGAAATCATAAATGAGTCACATGTCAATTGACACATGGTGGCTGTCACGCACGTAACAATGTCGTACAATGGAATTGTTATTTATTTTTAAGGATGTTTTCTAAGAAAGATAAATTTCATTCCAAAAACATAAGAATGATAAAAATTGTAGCATCCTACTCTCGCAATACTCGTACTCGACACCCTAAGGGATGTCTGAATGTGAATCCTACAAAAGCGGCATGCTAGAACAGTCAAACACCTAAAACTCGATACAAAATTTTCAAATTTATCATACGCGTACATCGAATTCAACAATCAAATTCGACCCCAAACCTTTATTTCATAAACATTTGCATTTACAACATTTCAACCATTACATAAATCATCGAAATTTCACTTTCCACTCGGGCCCATTTCAAATACAAAATACTTATATTCATAATTTTATTACATTTCAAAATCATTTACATACATATTACACATCATTTATGAATACACATTTTAAAGTAATACAATGAAATACATATGCAGGAGTGAACTGATCCCGACCCCTATCTTTCATTTGTATGTAGTAGGTATACTCCTGTTTGCCTAACGGGGTACTCTTCTAAGCCTGAAAAATAATTGCAAATTTTGGGTGAGTTTTGCGAATTCAATGAGTGACCATCCTCGATGGCTCACTCAATCACATAACATATAAAATTCACATATTCACATAATTCACATCGTTCATTAATACCCATATTGAATCACATACACTTGATCGATTATTTCACATTTTTCATTCAACACATACCACACTCCGAAATCATTCAAACCATTATAATCATTCACATCTTATGCATATGCAATACTTATGAGCCTCACTTTCCATTTTATTTCTTGTTGTGATCGAGTGCCTATAACTGTTCCGTATCTATTATAGATATCAGGCTTATTAATAACTATTCCGTATCTATTATAGATATCAGGCTTATTAATAACTGTCCCGTATCCGTTGTGGATATCAAGTTCATTTATAACTATCCCGTATCCATTGGAGATACCGACTCATTTTACATAGTGAGCCTTTGGCTCTTAATAACTTTCTGAGCTCTAGGCTCTTTTTCACATTCTGAGTTCTAAACTCTTTTTCAGTGGCTACTCTAGTCACAACTATCTTTATCTTTCATGCATTTATGTAATGAAATGCATCAATCACATATGATCAACTTTTCACTTTCATATATCATCGGACATTGGTCCAGCATTTAACATTAAAGTTGAGAATAATTCTTTTTCATTCATATGCATATTCACATTTTTCTTTGGAACTAGGTCTGACATTTAACAATCAAGTCATATATCACGTATTGCATCAAATTCATAAACAAGGAGCACTTCAATATCTCAAACATACCTCACAATCATCAACACAATCAATCACATTCATATGATCATTCAGTAGTCAATCAATGTAAAAATTCAAAACAGAACAAACAATGAAATGAGACCATCTAGGTCGACTCACAGTACGCTCCAGATTAGCATTAGCTTCCATGATCTGAAAACGTTTGAATGCGGACGTTTATCCTGCACATCAAAATTATGCAATACACACATTGCACCCACACATTAATAACTTTGCACAATTATAAGCATTTATTTATGCACAAATGTATATACGAACTACGTACAATGCATATTCTTGACAATCCTAGGTATATTATCAAATTTCATATCTTATTCACATTCTCATTTTATAACTCAATTACTCATCATTTCATTTTTAGCATTATTTGCTCTCATAAAATCAAATTCTCATTCACTTTAACTTTAACTTAGTACTCATTACTCATTTCCTTTTAATCACAACCACAATCATATGAACCCCTTCATCTCCATTATACACATAACTTTGGCACTTTAATACCAACAATTCATTCACTATTGTTATTCTAGCGTTACAAGACCAAACAATTATCCAAACTCTCATTTTAGTCCTATATCACCTCTGAAAATTCAAACCTTTGGGTTAATTTTTCATGATCATTCTAATAAGGTGAATGAAGTAATTGGTAAAACTTTCTTCTATAAAAGTGTTCCCCATTGTCTTAAGTTTCTAATTGACACCACAATCATTTAATTTGGTTCAATACCCTAAAAGTTATATTCAAAATAATTTGGACTATTCATAAGCTTAAATAATACCTGTACTCAAATTTAATTCAAAAATACGGAATTCTAGAGATAGAATTAAATCTCTACTCCTTCAAAACCATTGTAGCCCTATGTCTCTAATTTAATTCAAATTAAAAATCATCTTATTTAGATAACTACATAACAAGTTATGCCTAAAATACCAAAGTATGTTCAGTGAAAATACTCCAGTTATCATTTTCCAAAACTCCTCATCAATTCCATCCCAAATTCATCAATCAATCTCTCCAGTATGATTTTAGGTGGTTATAATTTTTTGTAGAGATGAAGATAAATGTGTTACAAGTCCAATGGTTCAAGTCCTATGTCATTTGGAGGTCGGGAGAAGAAGTTATGGCTAAAAGATCAAAGGATGTTCGCGTCTATCAACTTTCACTGTACCTTCACTATACACGATCATGCTTGTGCACAATCGTGAGATCTCTTGTGACCTTTAAGAGTCATGATCGTGCATAAGCACGATCGTGCACTCCCATCCTTTTCAAACTTCATTTTGACCCTTCTGAAAACAAACCTTCGGGTCAATGTTTCATGGCAATTTTGATAAGATATTGAAGGATTTAGGCAAAACACTCTCTAAACAGTTGTTCCTTTATGTCTTAATTTTCAAATGAAATCAATTTCATGCAATTTAGTTCGATATTCTGCAAGTTATGTTAAAAAATTTACAGACTGTTCCAAACCATGACAGAATCCACGAACTCAAGTTTGTGCTAAATTTTGAAACTCTTAGAGATAGAATTCAATTTCTATTCCTTCGTGAAAAATATAGCCATACGTCTTTAGTTTAATATGAACTTAAAATCATCCCATTTGAATGTCGATAGACCAAGATATGGAAAAAATACAGATGCATGTTAAGTGGAAACACTGCATCTGTACATGTCCAGCACACTTCAACAATGTTCATCTCTAACTCTAATTCATCTCTACATCAATTTATGAATCATTAATCATCACACACGTAAAAGCAAGACATCAATGTATTCATTTCTTTACCCACATTCCAGCATACATAAATCACCATTTTATGTCCATTTAACATCTAACTATCATCAAATATACTTCCTTCAACAAATCAAGAAAAGTTCATGCTTATACTTGCTTGTTTAGCTTCATTTTCTTCAAATCACCAAGAAACCCTAGCTCATCCACATACATGATCATCATTATTGAAGGAGGAATAGATTGGATCTTTTATCAACAAGAGGAGGATAGCAAGGTATTAAAGTGGCTAGTATAAGATTATAGTAAAAAATCACTTAGTGGAGGGTGACAGGAGTTTCGTATGAGAACAGTAGTGAGGAAGATGAAAGTGTGTTTAGTGAAAATGAAAGAAAATGAAGTTGTCTTTCAAATGGGAAACTAGGTGGGTTTTAATAACTTGGTGGGTGTCATGACACCTTCCACTCAAATGGTTTAGCCTAAATAACACTAGTTGCTTGGTCCATTTGTCTCCAATTTCTAATTCAATTTTCTCCCAATCTTTAGTGATACTTGTCATTAAATCTTAATGTTATTTATAAAAATTTTCACTACCATTGGACTTTTATTTGTACTACTATTCCTCAATTGTTCTATAACTTGACATTTTTCCTAGTCCAAAAATACCATGAATTCTTGGAAAATTCACAAACTTCACCGAAAATTCTAAATCAATAAAATACACTCTCCAAATCAATTTCCAGCATATAAAAACCACAATTCTCAATATAACACATTTATAATTCAATTATATCCGAAAAATGTCAAATGAGTGCATACATAGTCATTTTATTGTGCAAAAATTCAAATTCACGTGTGTGTATGCTAACATTATGCATGAGTGTGAAATGCATTTTTCTTAATCTCTCTTTGATCTCACATGTACCAAATTTTAGGGTTCTAACCCTTAGTATGGGAACAAGATGTTAGAAAAATACACAATCATATTAGTGTATAAAACTAAAATAGATCCATATTTTAGAATGATAAAAATAAATTCTCAATTATCTTCATAGAACTATATTTATTGCATTAACTACCACTTAGTATTATAAGATTATAAAGAGCATGAAGATAATTATCACAATAATCTTATAGTTAAAGCTTAAATATCTTTTAAATGAGTACCAAATATGGTCGAGTATAAACTTACCATAAATTAACTTTGATTATTTTTTATGACATTTGAAATCAACTTAAAAAATCATAGAATTCACATTGCATTTAAGAATAATAGTTACTAGAACTTGCCAACAAATCCCTAAAACACACGAGTGAGTTGAAGATTGGTTGTATTTTTTAGTTGCTTAAACTAGCCTCCGCTGCTCCAAAAATTAAATACCATGATTTATAAAAAACTAAATTAATTGACCATCATTTTTTGTAAATAGAATACATTTGAAAATTTCAAATGCATATACGATTAAACATAAATGGTTGATAAAGTTTCGAAAGACTGAAGATAATAAAAAAAGTATCCCTGAACCTACTTAATCCCATTAAGATTTAGTGTAAAACATACAAAAGACTAAGCTTATTGCATACTCAAACATTGAAAAAAACATGACGAATGTCTTTAATTTCTCCATGGTAACAAACACAACAAGTTGTCTATCTATAACTTTGGCTTCACTAAAGTTGATTGTATAGGCAAGCAATCACGAAACAATCTCTGTATGAAGTATTTAACTTTGGTAAAGATATTCAAAATCCAAAGACTTGATCAATTCCCATTTAACCTCAAGTTCTCATAATTGGCTACTATGCCACAAAAAATTTGATAACCATATTTAACATTGTATATGTTGTTCCTACCAAGGTTCCATATAAGTTTATTTTCTTTATTTATACTCAAAGAAATATGGATAATATTAACCAAAACCTTAGTAGAAAATAATTGATTTAGTAATTCCACATCTTATAAAGTAAGGAATCATCAAATCTTCACAGAAGATCGAATTCTAAAATTTTGATCATATCATCACTTAACCAATAATTATCCTAAACTTTAATATAAATATTGTCCTCCATTTTTTATCTACACTTTTATTGTAAAATAAAAATCGAGGCTAAGATACTCTTCTAAGTAAAACTTAGATTATGGCCAGAGTTGGCTAATATTAAACTCCCATTTAGGTAATATTTAATTTGAGGAGCTAAGACATTAGAGTATATGGGTAATAAAGGAGCCTCATCCTTACTTGGATAACATAACAAGATTAAAGGATTGTAAATCATGAAAACCTAATCAATAAAATTCTTTACACATACATAACTTATTTCGTGACAACCAATTAATTCCTTTTAAACTAGTATATTTCATTCCCCACCAAAAAGAATTCATAATTCTCATCACACAAAGACACAAGCAACAAAAAAGTTCTCATATAAAGAGCACCTCTTTCTCTGTTTAAGAAAAGAATATGGTTCTCAAAGATGTCATTTAGTTCCACTCTTTCTCTTTCAAGTATGAAAAAACAACCTACTTGCCTCTCTCAATAAAAGGAAAGTGAAAATATTTTTTGTTCTTAAAGTTCTTATATACACTATAAATATTAGAATACATTAGCCCTTAATGTCACCCAAGCTGAGGGATGAATTACGTGTTCACAAAATTTGACAACTTTTCTAACCAATGTACTTAATTGATGACAATCACTATAGATAAGCATAAGGAAATTTCTTAATATAAATTAATCAAACAATTGAACAATAATTTAAAAAGGATAAGTAGTAGAGATTGCAAATTGATTTACAATGGTTAGACAAATAACCCTAGCCTACATCCACTCCTAAGACTCTTCTTGGGATTCCACTATAATTCTTCTTGCAAGGGGAAAAATAACCTTTGCACAATATTTCTCAGTAAAGAGGAACCTTTTTTACAATCTTCTTCCAAAGTGAAAAAGCACCTTAATCTCACTTCTATCCCCTAAATACAATAATATATTCTTTAGAAATATTAGAACTCAAAATACCTCACCCTATCATTTGATAACTACAAAATAACTCAGTTGCACAAATATCACATAATGATACTCAAATGATTGAAAAACACTTTGGAATGTGTGTATACAACACCCAAACTATTTTTTTAATGTTAAAACTATTAAAAAACAACTCCTTATAATGTTTTGGAATCCAAAATAGTCATTGAAGCCAAGAACTAGTCGTTATAATGACTATTTTCATCATACTATTTAACCAATATAACAACTAGTTAATTTGGTGATATAAATCTATACTATTTAACCAATATAACATATTGGTGAACTAGTATAGATTTATATCACCAAATTAACTAGCTGTTAGCACACTAATTGAACAATACATATGTTAATCGACTAGTATGGCATATTGGTTGATCCATACATTAACCAATATTGCTACAAACATATGATACTTCAAATTTAACATTTTAAACCTATATTGGTTGACCTCTAATCCATATAAGTCAATCAATCACCCTAAAAACATAATTTCAACAACTTCGAATGCTCAGAACCAATTTGTTTAATCCAACTATGATCAAAACACTTACCAAAATGTTACCTAAAGATTATTTGAAAGATCAATAGACTTTTACCTTAAAATCAAAAGGTTTAATGCCTATTGATGAATGTAAATAATTATGTAATGATGTATGATGAAATTATGATGTATGGTAACATAATGAAATTATTATGCATGGTGACCCTTTTGGATCATTAAATTAATAAAGTGAGTGACAAGCTCCTATCTTGTAATGACTAGGCGACCTACCCGGTACTCCACGATGGCTCTCTAGTCGATATCCTAGTCAGTTGAAAAGTTTTCTTGAAGCTAAGCCTATTGCCCTTGTTAAGGAAAATCTTCAATTCACATTAAGAAATGTGAACAGTGGAGTTTTGTTTTTTAGTTTATTAAAAATTTCGACAACACAACGACTATATTTTGACATCCTAAAAATTTCAATGTCCTTGTAAAATTTGAAAACACTTCTCTTATCACATTAATTTCTCAACTCCAAATTGTGGACTTCAAATCCACTCATATGCTGTCTCAAATAGTTACATCAATAAACTTTAAAAAGCTAAAACAAAGTCATGCATTCCATTTAAAAACCTTTATACACATCCATTCTTTATAAAAATATACTTTCCAAAACATGTTCAAATATATGAAATAGTCCTAAAAAATATGTACAAGGTAAAATAAAATGCCTACACAGCAACACTTAAAGAAGTTGATAACTTGCGAGGTGGAGTCCATGCTACTGAAGTCCCTGAGTGTGCACTTAGGATGTTTTATTTAAAAACAAAAAATAAAGGGCGAGCTAAATGAGCTCAGTGAGTGTTATTGGTTTGCAATAAAAACATTTATACAAATATTAACCTCCATAAAAGAAAACAATTTCTTTTCTTTTCAATTAATAACCAAAATTCTTACAAAACATATTCTTTTCTTTTCATAAGATCAACGCATATGTAAAACAAAACATATAAATTTTTCTGAGATCAAGTTCCACTTTTCTTATAAAGTATACAGTGATGGAAATCAGTACTTTCATGAATTTTCTTTTTAAAACACAGCCTGTCACTATTTTTCTCTGCCATATGGTACCTTTAGGTGTAAGGCCATAGAGTTGATTATGCATCACTTACCCGTGCCTAGTTAACCTCTATATACTGATTGTTATGAAGTTGGTTCTGTATCGCTTATCCATAACATGCTAGCTTTACATATAAATTAGTAGTTAGGGGGTTGGTTTTGCATTGCTTACCCGTAACAGTGTTTGCACAATATATACTCCACACGTGTAGAGGGTGACTCACAAGACATACCAATAGACACAACACCACCCATGTTAGTGACAAACGCCCCCTAAACACCACCATGCACATTAGGACGTACTCTGATTGATATAATTATATATATATAAACATCTAACAACGTATCATAGGCTAAACGACAATTAATATATGAGTGTGCCAATTTTCAATGCCAATTAAAAACATATTCAAAATCCATTTCTATGCCAATTTAAAGCATATGCAAATTTCAATTCAATTCTAATTTAAAGCATTTGTACATCTCATTAATTTCTAAGTGCATCTAGAACTTAATTCAATGCTAAATCAAAGCATATGTAAACCTCATGAAGATTAACTTTCAGATTCAAGTAGTAGCACCAAATGGAATTATTCATAAACATACTTTTCATAGTAAGGTAAAAACTATCTTAACAAATCAATTTAAATACACACTCACTGTTGGTCATTTATCTTAAACCACCCTCATGTGTTTGGTGCTTTTCCTTTATTAGTCCCGAGTCTACAATGATTGAGAAAACTTTATTATATTACTAAGTTAAGAGGGAGACCCGTGAAGGGTTCCTAAAACCTACCAAGTACACCCATAACTTACCACCTTGTTTTACAAATTTTATGACAAAGGAATTAGCAAAAATCTTAGCGTTTAGTAAGATTAAAATTCTATTTTTTTCCATTCAACCATTGAATAATGTCCATGATTTATACATGTTGTATTCTTTTCATTTAAATAACATACATAGTATATACATTTTGTTTTCCTTACATGAACCATTGAACTATGTACACAAGTATGCTGCCACTGAATAGCCATTAAGCCACATATATAGCATTTACATGTTGCCAATTAATACCCATTGAATAACATATATAAGACATGGATATAGATGTTGTTTTCCTCTGCATTTACCATGTTGTTTTTCTCTTCATTTAACCATACACTTAGCTCAAACATTCACACAATTCACAAGGGAATTCATGTTTCTAGCTTAGGCATTCACGTGACTAGCTAAAGAGGATGGACAAAAGTGGTTTAACATACCTAAAAATAGATGGTAGTTTGCTGTCCATTTTTTTTCTGCACACAACTAGCATTGATGAAGATGTCCACGATTTCTAACTTAAACACCACACTGAATTTATTTCCTAAAGGCAATAACTTGGAATACCTATGCACGAAGGGAGTAGCTGCAATTGTTCTTCAACAATTCTGGTCCAAAGGAGACCTAAAACTTTGGTGGAATGAAGGTGGAGTAGCTCCTCTATCATCTTTATATATGCTACATGTTGAAGAGGGTTGTCTACACGATGCAAAGTTTACTTCCAACAGCTGTCCACTATTTTAATTCTCACCATCTTTATTTAATTAAGCCACTAACTTGTTGTATCATCCATGACAATTCTTATCTTCCACATAGTACAAGGTTGTTTTAATTTTGTCTCACTAAAAGGACACATGTCCACACCATATATTGGTCTCACATGTAATGAATTTTATGTCCCTCACGTCTACTCCTTCATAAAAGTGACAACATATGGTTTTTTAATGCATTCTTGTTCCAAAATAATAAGAATTTCTTCATATACATGACAACTAACACTTAAAGCCCATTCATATGTACATGTATTATTTCTTGTCCAAAATAATTAAATGGCTTAAGAAAAATTTGTCCAGTTTTGGTAGAAATTTCATGTCTACTTAATAACATGTTACATTTAAATATATCAACATATAAGTTAGATTGATTTACTTTTAGTATTCGTAACTATGGCTGATTCTTATGTCCTTATGTTTTAGCCTAAGAATGCTTCAAATTTACCCTTTAATAATTTAAAACAAGGTCAATCTTGATCTATCATAAATCCATTCGATTGAATTAATTTTTGGCCCATTTCCATGCCAGTCAACTCCAATATTTTTTGACTATCATTTGACTTTAATACTTGTCATTCAGGGTTGGGTTCCTAATTCACCTTTTAGCAAAAATAAAATTTACATTAGCCCGAAAACATCATTCATATGAAATGAAATTTAATAAACACGTGAAAAGAAAAGTTTGTAGTTTTATAGTGAGCTTATAAATAATAATACAAAATGTGAAATGAACCTTGATATTCTTTTTTTTTTTCTTATTTTGATCTTCATTTCGTAGATTATAAACTTTAACTTCTCTTGTTCAATTTCATACGCTATCTTCTTGAGTTTATAGCTTCATTTTGTTTTAACATTTCTTTTTATTAAAATAATAAACATATTAGTATTAATTATGTTTCATTATCATCAAAACACTAATTGGAATCTCCTTTGGCTAAGTAATCTCCACCTTTTTAATGATGATAATACATTTTTGATAGGGTTAATTACTAAAAAAATTTCAAAATTTCTAAAATTTCTCAATTATAGCCTGAACTTCAGAAAGTGAAAATTAAATACTCAAACTTTCAATTTTTTACAAAGATAACTAGACGTTAATGTCTCCCTTAATAGAGTTGAGGTGACAAGGCATGTCAGACATATTTTCTAACACGTAGGATGCCATATGTAATGGATGTACATGTCTTAATTTTATAAAAGTTAATTAATTATTATTAAATAAAACAATTACAAGAAGAAAAAAATACTTGAGTCTAACCCATCTAATTTCATTCATCGTAGAAGGAAGCCATCTCGAACCACCTTCTGCTAATCCACCAACTTGCCTACTATTCATGCACCACTTTGCCCATCGTCTATGAACCCACTTGCCCACTTTCTGTAAACCCACTCTCCCACTTTCTCCTCACTAAATTCATCTTGGTCAGTGATTATAACCTTGTGGCTTGTCCTACACTTTCCCTAAGCCAAGTCTGCATTAACTAAGAATATGTTATAGCTCTTTCATTTGAAATTAAGGCACATAAAGCTTGATGCATCTTGTATTTGTTCCTAACATAAATAGTATCCAAAGATGCAATGTCCCATAAATTAATGTGGTCATGCCTACTTTTGACATCTACCCAAAACAAATTCTTTAATTATTGATCTTTGCATAAAAAAGTTTGAATTTATATTTTTCATTTAAGTAAAGAAATCAAACAAAATATTAGCATCTGTAGCATCAAATATCAAAGTCTGAACATTATCAAATGAATTTTTTAGGTTATTCTTGAGATTAATAATGTTTTTGTATTTAACAAGCTATCAAGTGATTTCAACATAAATCCTTCCAGTTTGTTCGCTTACTTCTTGGGTAGGTAAAAGTTTCATGATTATACTCCTTCACAAAACTATGAATAATCCATTTTCTATATACCCATCTTTTACATGCATGCTAGCTTTGCAGTTAGTCTTTGAACATGATCGTTAGCTAGTTTCATTTTTGGAATCTTGCTTTATCTATCTATAATATGATCAGTTAAAGGATTTATCACACTCTCTTTTAGTTCCATACCTCTAATAAGCAAATTTTACATAAATGAATTCCTTTGATGATTAATCAAAATTTACAAAATTATGATGTGCACATCCATTACACCTAGCATCCTATGTGTAAAAAAACATATCTAATGTGGTTTGCCACGTTAGCTCTATTAACAAAGAGATTAATGTCAGGTTCTATTTGTGAAAAATTAAAAGTTCAAGTATTTAATTGCCACTTTCTAAAGTTCAAGTTATAATTGAGAAATTGTGAAAATTTTGGAAATTTTTTGTAATGAACCCTTTTTGATATCAGGGAACTATAATAAAATTAAGTACATAAACAAATATCTAGATAACGATTAGCCCAACTTTAATTCATGCATAAAATATAATTCAATACAAAGAGCATAATTCATTAACAAGAACAAAAGAGATGTTAAAATTAAAGAAATATCCTTACATTAAGATAGCATAAATTTACTCAAGAATATCATATAAAATGCAAGAAATACAAAAACGTTATAACAACCCTAAATGTTATCACCCCCTTTAAATCTAATATCACCAAACTTTCTCCCCCTTTTTGTAATAATAAAAAAGAAATATATTAACCAAAAATGGATAATATAAAGTATTATATGTCATTCTAACTTGGTTAAAAAAAAGTAAATTTGGTTAAGATTGCCAAACTTACTTACTAAAGAGTGCTATTGAATATTTAAAGAGTCAAAAACAAAATATTAATTTTGATAGAGACATCCCTAATTATGTCTAATTTAAGAAATCTCCAATTTTAGTATTGTGCCCAAGTTAAAAGATTCAATTAAAGCACAAAAGGCAAGTTTTGACAAGATTAGAGGATGGAATTGTAATAAATAAAAGTAAAATTGCAATATCTAATAATCAATTTACTAAAAAATGCATAATTTTAAAAGCCCCAAAATTAAAAAATATAGAAACATGAAAAAGTTCCTAAAATATCAAAATTAAAGATGTATTTATATAATTAAAAGGGAAATAACCTTAACTCCTTTTATAATTTAACTATAAAGGCATAAAGTTGCAAAGATAGCTTTTAATTAAGAAAAGATTGAAAATCCTCAAATTTGAAACTAGAGCAAACAACAAAATTTCAATTTGATGCAATTTTGTGATAATTTAATGAAATGGGGATGATGTTTTTTAAGAAAAAGAGCGAATTGTTTAGGATTTTAGAAGATATAAATAAACAATGATAATATAAGAAAAGAGACGAAGGAGATATTATAAAATAAGAGAAATGGTCAAAAACATGCCTCGATTGGTCGATTAATGTTGGTGTTTCAAAGAGAAAAAAGAGTTATCTGTGGAATCATGGTGAAAAAATTGGATTGGCTTTAAAACACAATCTACCTTGGTCGACCAATGTATATTACTAGTTCACCAATAGTGGCGATCAATATTTTCACAAACTCACTGGAATTTTTTTTTTAGACAAAGGGGATATTGGTTAACCACTAGAAGACATTGATTAACTAATATGCATAAGTGATCGATCAGACAAGTAATTAAACTCTTTGCAAACTCACTACAAAGGTAAAGGAACATCAAATATAGGGGCATTGGTTAACTACTAAAGGATATTGGTTGACCAAAATGACTATTTGTATGACCAAACAAGAGACCAAAAACCATCAAAGTCATTGGAAAGCAAAAAGCTAGTGAAGTTTAAAGATATTGGTCGACTACACCAAGATATTATTTAACTAGTTAACCAGATAGCTTAAGAAACCTCCTTTGAAACTCGAATTATGTCTAAAATCACTTTTACCTTCCTAGAAACCCTTTCTTTTGGAGAATGTCTTCTTTAAGAACTTATTGAATTTTCTAGGACGTAAGCCAATGCCTTCTTTTTTGCTTTCAGTAGACGATGTCTCTTTTTCTTCAATTGATTTTTATTTTGAGCCTTTGAATGCTAATTTTTTTTCTTTGGAAGCATCATCTCTTCTTGCGTCTCTTAGAGCCTCATTTTGTATATGAAGAGAGATCTAACAAATTCCTCTAATGGTATCATTGTTAGATCCCTAGCTTCTTGTATGGTTGTCACTTTAGTTTCCCACATCTTCGAAAGTGACTTAAGTAACTTTATTTTCCCATCTCAACATTGGTATAGGTATTTTCAAGATCTTTTAGAGCATTAGAACTATTAATAAATCTAGTATACATGCTATAAATTCTTTCATCATATTCCATTTGAAACAATTCATATTTTTAAGTTAGTATGCTAAGTTTTCTTCTCTTCATTTAATTTGTTCCTTTATATGTGACTTCTAATGACAGTCTCCTTTCCTGCTAACTAGGTGACCTACTTGGGACCCATGAAAACCCTCTAGTCAATATCCAATCCAACTAGAAATTTCCCTTGGAGCTAAGTCTTTTCCCTTTTCTACAAAATATTTTAAAAATCAATATAAAGAAAACATAAAGGAATAAATGTGGGAGTTTATAAAAGTAACCTTCATTAAAAATTTCAACAGCACAATAGCAGTTATTTAACAAAACAAAAAATTTTAGGTTCTTGAAAAGCAATTCAAAACACTTCTATCCACTTAACCAAAGCACTAGTGCTACTTCTAGACTTCAAGTCCATTCATAACAATCTTAAAGGGTCAAACACCTTCATGCATTTAGTTAAAGAAAAGAACATTTATAAATAACCATATTTTCACAAATCCAAGATTAGGACATATTTACGAAGATGCTGAATTATACGTAGTAAAACATTTATAATCTATAGTTACACAAAAGATTTTCAAAAAATATTTATAATTATGCAATACATGTAAAAAGCAAAATTACCTATACAACTGCACGTGACGAAGGTAGCTACTCAAATGGTGGAGTCCTAGCTACCGAAATCCCTGAGCGTGTACCTGGAAGGTTAAAATTTAAGAAGAAAACAGAAAGTAAAGGGTGAGTTATACGAGCTTAGTGAGTGTTATGGTTTCCATTCAAACATTTATACAAACATTAACCTCCATAAAGAACAAAGATAATTTCCTTTTCTTTTCAAAGAATAAACAAAGTTCTGACATAAAAAATTCATATGATCAATGTACATGTAAAACACAATCAAATTCCTCTTTTCTTGTACGGTAAATAGAGATGACAAGCGATAGTTTCATGAACTTTCTCTTTTAAAATTTTCCTTGCCATTTGGTATCGTTAGGTGTAAGGTCACGGAGCTAGTTCTGCATCGCTTAGCCATGCCTAGCTAACCTCTAATAACGGAGTCGGTTCTACATCACTTACTTGCACTAGGTTAATCACTATATATTGATTATTATGAAGCTACTTCTGCATCGCTTACCCATAACGGTGTTGACATTACATATAAATCAGTGGTTACGGAGTTAGTTCTGCATTGCTTACCTATAACAGTGTTAGCATAATATATACTTCATACGTGTAGAGGGCGACTCACAAGATATACTGATAGACACGACACTACTCACTGTTAGTGATAGCACTCCCCCTAGACTCTGCCATGCATGTTAGGACGTACTCTGATTGGTATAATCATATGTATAAGGAGACCTAATGGCGTACCATAGGCTAAAAAACAATTAATACACAGGTACACCACATTTTTATACCAATTTAGTTCATCTTCAAATTCCATTATCGTGCCAATTCAGTGCATATGCAATTTCAAATTGATGCCATTTCAAAGCATATGTGTAAATCTCATAAAAATTAACTTTCAAATTCAAGTAGCAACACCACTGAACTTATTCATAAACATACTTTTCATGATAAAATAGAAACCATTTTTTTTTCATAATACCAGTTTAAAGATACATTCACAGTTTGCATACTTATCGCCAAGCATACTCAAGTGTTCGGTGATTCTCCTTTACCTACACAAAACAAAATTTGCTCAAGCATTTATTTCCAAATTAGGAAATAAGGCATTAAAACTATATATTCGGTTTAACTGAATTCGAGATTTGTATTTTATCATGTAACACCTATGCTAATCTTATTTCTGCTTACTTCTGTAAGCTAACCTATTAGTCATCGTTTCCAAATATAACTTCAAAAGCCACTTAAGTACCATATTTTATCCATTCTAACTTATCAATTCCTTTAAAACACAATCTCACCTAATTTATTGACCATATCACAATCATGCATGATGAATCATGGTTATGATCCATGTCCAGAATCCATACCTCCATTTGTTCCTTAATTTTCATATAGTAAATGTTCAAATTAGGTTTTGAGGTCTTCTAGACATTTATTCCCCCATGTATCTAGTTTCTACGTCATCAAAATCATGCCATTTCAACTTCTAAATCATGAAAAATGTACCAAATATCACAAGCTCTTTCAACACAGGGGCAGTATCAGGTTACCACTTTTGATGTCAAATTTAAATATCATTCATCTTGAATTAGGTCTGGGTCTCTTCTAGATATTTTTAGTACTATGTCATAGGTTTCAGAACCAATTATAATCACTCAATTTGGAGGTTTGTAAGCTGAGTTATGGCTAAAATATTGGGACTGGGTTAAGTTAACCAAAGACAGAATCCCACTACACTTTCCTCTCTTGTCATATTCAACTAATTCTGTAAAAAGAAACATAAAAGTAAAACCAAGACAACATTGATCTTAAGCACATCCATCTCACTAAGAAAACCCATAAAAATTAGAAATTTAAGCTAAGGAACTTACCACTTTTTCCTCCTAATCTCTTAGGAAATTGGTGAACACCAATCCTAGGTCAAGATTTCTTCAATTTCTACTCCAAATTCACCAACAATTGTGCCTCTCTTCTTCCTCTTCTCCTTGGACAAATTCTCCCTCTTTCTCTCTTCTTTTCTCTTTCTTTTTGGTTCTCACGAATCCTCCTTTCAAATGAACCAAATTTTGTCTTCTTATGCCTTTTTATACTACTTTAATAATTTACACATGTGATTTTCTTATTAAACATCTTAAATGACTCATCATCATCTAATTTAATGTTTCTTAAACCATATGGAGTCTTGTAATTAGTCAATAAATGTGAGTCCTTTAAAATTTATTAATTAACTCCATTTATGTGAAAAGACCAATTCACCCTTTCATGAATTACTGCATCTATAAACCATATTAAATCCCAGAAATATTCCACATCCATCTCACCACCAAATTGACCATGGGATACTTTAATTAGGATCTATTCTTAGTAATTAGATGCCTTAAAAATTTTGAATGGGTTTAAAATCATTAATGCCCATTATTTTCCAAAAAGGGCATTTTGTCCTAAACTTATAAAATTTCCAAAATTCATTCGATTGGACTTGTTTTCGGTCCATTTCATTGTTATTTGACTCTAATACCTATTCTGGGTATTTTCACTTTTTTTTAGGGTTGGGTCCTCAAAATCCCTATTCAAGTGGAAATATTATTTACTTGGGTTCACTATTCATTTGGAAATACTATTCACCCAAAATAAAATATAAAGTGATATAAGAGAAAGTTCGGGGTTTTACAATCACCCTCTTTATAAAAAATTTTGTCCTCAAAATTTGACTGAGCATACCTTCTTGAAATAAATGAGGGTATAACGTATGCATTTGTTGCTCAGGCTCCTATGTAGTTTCCTCTATCGCGTGATTCCTCCACAATACCTTAACCAGCAAAATGGTCTTGTTACACAGAACTTGTTCTTTACGGTCAAGAACCTATATTTTTTCTTCCTTGAAAGTCAAATCTTCTTTTAAGTTCATCGATTGTTATATGATTACATGAGATGGATCAGCTAGGTATTTGCAAAGATAGGCACAGGGAAGACATTGTGAATCCTTGCAAGTTTGTCTAGTAACCTCAATTGATACGCCACTAGTCCAATCCTTTTTGTAACTTCATACGGTCCTATGTAATGCAGACTTAGTTTACCACGTTTCCCAAGTCTCAATATTCCTTTGCAATGGGAAATCTTAAAAAATACGTTATCTCCAATTTCAAATACTAGATCTCTATAACGATTATCCACATAACTTTTCTATCTATCCTAGCAATCTTTAATCTATTGTGAATAACCTAGACTTTGTCTATTGGCACCTACACAAATTTAGGACGATCAATTTTCTTTCTCCTACCTCGTCCCAACATATTGGAGTTTTTCACTTTCATCTATAAAGTGGCATAAGGGGTCATGCCAATGCTAGATTGATAGCTATTGTTGTAGGCAAATTCTATTAGTGGTAGGTGGGTGTCCCAACTCCCTTTGAATTCCATGACACAGGACCTAAGCATATCATCAAGTGTCTGAATAGTTCTCTCTGACTGACCATCCATCTAAGGGTGAAATGCAGTACTAAACTTCAATTGTGTACCCAAGGCTTTCTATAAGTTGGACCAGAATTTGGATGTGAATCTAGGGTCGTGATCTAAAACAATTAAGGTTGGTGCACCATAGAGTCTCACTATCTCATCCACATAAAGCTAGGCTAATTTATTTAAGGGGTAATCATTTTTTATCGTAAGGAAATGTGTGATTGTTAACCTATCCACTATCACCCATACAGTATTGTGGCCCCTCTGGGACTGGGAGGGGCTGCCTCATTCCTATAGATTTTTGATGTTCTACTTTAACCTGTCGATAGGTTAGACATTTAACCTTTCTTCATTCCTCTCCACTAATAATGTTCCTTGAGGGTGTGGTACATTTTTATGCTACCTGGATGCATAGCATAAGCTTAGGAGTGAGCTTCCTCTACGATTTCTTTCTTCAGGTCCCCCACATCCGGTATGCACAATCGTTGCCCCTCTTCATAGTACCATATTCTTGGATTTTAAATTCCACCCTCTACCTGTTCTTAACTTCATTTCTCAACTTCATTAACTGGGGATCTTGTTTCTGTCTCTCTCTAACCTAGTCCAACAAAATAGGGCGAGCGTGAAATGTAGCCACCAATGCTCCTGAGTCTATCACATTGAATTTAACTCCTAAAGATCTCATTTCCTCTAGAAGTGGAAGGTATATTGTCTTTAATTATGCTATTGAATTCGTAGGTCTCCTACTTAAGGCATCAGCCACGACATTGGCTTTTCCAGGGTGGTACTCTATCATACAATCGTAATCTTTTATTAATTCCAACCATCTCCTCTGCCTCATGTTTAGTTCTTTCTGAGTGAACAAATACTACAAACTCTTGTGATCTATGAAAATTTTACAGGGAACACCATATAAGAGTACCTTCATATTCTTAATGTAAAAACCACCACTGTTAGCTGTAGGTCGTGGGTGGGATAGTTCTATTCATGTTTCTTCAATTTCTTAGAAGCATAGGCTACAACCTTATCATTCTTATGAGAACAAACCCTAATCCCTGTCTCGAAGAATCACTATAGATTATAAAGCCATCACTTCCCATGGATAATGTAAGCATAGGAGTTTTTGTTACTCTTTCTTTTAATTCATCAAAACTTCTATGACAGGTATCTAACCTCTCAAACTTCTCCTCTTTCCTTGTTAACTTTGTAAGCGGGGCTGCTATTTTGGAAAATCCTTCAACAAAATTTCTTGTAGTAGCCTGCCGATCTAAGGAAACTTTTAACTTCTGTCACATTAGTGGGAGGTCTCCAATTAGTAATAACTTCAATCTTTTGGGGGTTAACACTAATTCCTTCAGTTGCTATGCCATGACCCAAGAAAGTAACCTTATTAAGCTAAAACTGGCACTTATTGAACTTAGCATATAACTAGTGCTCTCGTAGGGTTTGTAAAATTGTCTGAAGATGTTCTACATATTCCTCCCAACTGTCAGAATACATTAGTATGTCATCAATAAAAACAATCACGAACTTATCTAGGTACTCTCGAAACACCCTATTCATCAAATCCATAAAAGTAGTTGGAGCATTTGTTAATCAAAAGGGTATAAAGAAGAATTCATAATGCTCATACCTAGTCTAAAAGGTAGTCTTTGGGACATCTTCACTGTAAATTTTCAACTGGGAATAGCCTAATCTCATATCAATCTTTAAATACACCCTGGATCCTTGTAAATGATCAAATAGATTATCAATCCTTAGGAGGGGATATTGGTTGTGAACTGTCACCTTATTCAGTTGTCTGTAGTCGATACATAACCTTAAACTCCCATCCTTCTTTTTAACGAAGAGGACTGGAGCTCCCCAAGGGGAAGTACTAGGTCTCACAAAACCTTATCTAACAACTTCTCCATTTGTACTTTCAATTCCTTTAACTCCATTGGAGCCATTTTGTATGGAGTCATCGAGATTGGTTAGGTTCTTAGAGTTAACTCTATCCCAAACTCGATCATCCTATCTAGAGGTATCCTAGAAGATCCTTTGGAAATACATCGAGGAACTCTCTAACCACCGAAATATCTTCTAATTTCACCACATCTTTGCGATATCCCTGACATCCTTTACTGAGCATTTTCCTAGCTACCATAGTGGTAACTATACTTGTGGGGAGAGCTTTTAGTATTCCATGAAATGTTACCTCTAGATTCCCTAACTGACTCAATCTAGCCTCCTTTTTAGAACAATCCACTAATGCATGATGTATGGACAACTAGCCCATTATGAGAATAATATCAAAATCTCGAATGTCTAATATAATCAGATCTACTAAGAACTCCTGACCATCAATCATTACGTTATTGCCAACAAACACTCTTTTATCAAAAAGTGAGTTTCCAGCTAGAATGGAAACTATTATTCCACTGACCATTGAGGTTCCACATCCAATTTTGTAGAAAAATTCAGTGATATAAAAGAGTGTAACACCGTGAGCTACTAAAGCATAAGCATTATGCTCAAAAATAGAAATCATACCAGTGATTACATTTGGTGTGGTGTTTGCCTCTTGCTAAGCAATTGCAAAGACTAGAGCTTACGTGTAGGGTTTACCTACCTGCCCTATGGGGGTTGCTCCCCTACCTCCTGAACCCCTACTGGTTGCAGGAAAACTTAACCCTATGGCTTGAGAACCTTGATTGCCCTGTCTAAAAGCCCCTCTAACTTAGGAAGGTGATGAAGATCTCACCACTGATCTCTCTGCCGTAATCAACTGAGGACAATCTCTCCTAAAGTGGCCCTCCTATCCATAGTGGAAATAGCCCATTGTGTTCATTTGACACTAACCCAAATGTCTCTTTCCACAAGTACTACACTCTAGCATTAGTGATTTGGTGTTATGGAAATCTTTAGGTTTATGAGGTGACCCAAAAGATCCCTGATTGGTTAATCCACCTCTCTAAAGCCTCGACCACCAATCCATCTTAACTTGCTTCTTCTTACTAAACCTTGAGATGAGCTAGCTAGTGCATTGTGTTTCTGTTTTGATGTCATAGTCTGGGTGATCGCTGTTATATTTCTTTCCACCTTCATTGTAGCCTCCACCAACTCCCCATAGTGTGTCTGTGAGGCCAGAGACAAATGGATCCTTAACTTGGGGTTCAAACCTATAATAAACCTCTTACACTTATACTCTTCACTATCAGAATAAACGAAACATGTCTGATAAGCTCTGAAAATTTCATCTCATATTCTGTCACTAATATGGACCCTACTCTAGATGGAAAAATCCCTTTACTTAGGCATCTTTGTAACTATGGGGGTAGAACCTATTTGTAAACTCTCTTTGAAAACCTGACCAAGACACCCCATCTAGATGATGTCTCTCAATAGCTTCCCACAATCCTTTGCCTTGCCCTCAAGGAGGAAGGTGGAAAATTCCACTCTCTGCTCATATTTACATCCCACAACTCGGTATATCTTCGTAATTTAGTTTAACCATATGAGTGCACTCTCTAGATCTCCACTCCCATCAAAAGTCTTCGTACCCAATTTATACAGCCGCTCGATGGAACATCCAGAAGTTTCACGAATTTTATGTGACCGCCACATCACCGCGACGAATATCTGAGCCATCTAATTTATGGTAAAATTTTCCCCAGTTGGTTCTACTAGCCCTAACGGTGGAGAATGAGGTTGATTTATGGAGGCACCTGCTGAGTCTGACAAATGTTCCTCTTCCCTTCTTAGGGGTGCCTCAAGTGTAGGAGTCGTGGGTGTGGCCCTACAGAGACTTCCACAGTCTTGTTTGTGCATCGTGTTATGTATTTGGCAAACTGCAAATGTGTAAGAATTTCATGTCCTCAACTATATGCATGTAAATCACAACATTTTATAAGTCACTTTACTTCAGAAACAACATCAAAAATATTTTACAAATGCATTAAACAGAAAGGGGTAACTTAGCTCTCATACCAACACTGACAGGCTCCTTTTTTCTGATCACTAGGTGACTTGCCCGACACCCCCACGAAAACCCTCCAGTCGACATCCAGTCTAACTAGAAAGTCCCCCAGGAGCTAAGCCTTTTCCCTATTCTTCAAAATATTTTTAAAATCAATATAAATAAATGAAAAAGGAATAGCAGTGGAAGTTTATAAAAGTAACTTTCATTAAAAATTTTGGTAGCATAACAACTATTATTTAATAAATCCAAAAAATTTTAGGTTCCTGAGAAGCATTTCAAAACACCTCTATCCACTTAACCAAAGTACCATTACTACTTCTAGACTTTAAGTCCATTTAGAAACAATCTAAAAGGGTCAAACACATTCATGCATTTAGTTAAAGAAATGAATATTTATAAATAACCATATTTTCACAAAACCAAGATTAGGACATATTTACAGAGATGCTGAACTATACATAGTAAAACATTTACAGTCTATCTTTACACAAAAGACGTTCAAAACATGTTTATAATTATGCAATACATGTAAAACAAATGAGAAAAGAAAAATTGCCTACACAGCCGCATATGACAAAGGTAGCTATCTAAATGGTGAAGTCTCGACTACTGAAATCCCTAAGTGTGCACCTAGGAGGTTAAAATTTAAAAAGAGAATAGAAAATAAAGGGTGAGCTAAATGAGCTTAGTGAGTGTTATGGTTTCCATTCAAACATTTATACAAACATTAACCTCCATAAAGAACAAAGATAATTTGCTTTTCTTTTCATGCAATAACCAATGTTCTAACATTACAAATTCATATAATTAATGAATATGTAAAACACAATCAAGTTCCACTTTTCTTGTAAGGTAAACGGAGATGACAATCGATAGTTTCATGAACTTTCTCTTTTAATTTTTTTTCCATTTGGTACCGTTAGGTGTAAAGCCACAGAGCTAGTTCTGCATCACTTACCCATGCTTAGCTAACCTTTAGTAATGGAGCTAGTTCTATATCGCTTACCTGCACTAGGTTAACCACTATATATTGATTATTATGGAGCTAGTTCTGCATCGCTTACCCATAACAGTGTTGATACTATATATAAATCAGTGGTTATGGAGCTGGTTCTACATCACTTACTCGTAACAGTGTTAGCACAAGATATACTCCATACGTGCAAAGGGTGACTCATAAGACATACTAACAGACATGTCACCACCCACCGTTAGTGACAGACACTCCCTCTAAACTCTACCATGCACGTTAAGACGTACTCTGATTGGTATAATCATATGTATAAGGAGACCTAACAATGTACCACAAGCTAAACAATAATTACTACATAGGTGCACCACATTTCTATACCAATTCGGTTCATGTTCAAATGCCATTATCGTGCCAATTCAGTGCATATGTAATTTCAATTCGATGCCATATATATATATATATATATAGATATCATATAAATTAGCTTTCAAATTCAAGTAGACACACCAAGGAACTTATTCATATATATACTTTTCATGATAAAATAGAAATCATTTTCCTTTCAAAAATCAGTTTAAAGACACACTCATAGTTTTGCACACTTATCGCCAATCACACTCACGCATTCGGTGACTCTCATTTACCTACACAAAACACATTTTACTTAGGCATTTATTTCCAAATTAGGAAATAAGGCATTAAAACTATATATTATGTTTAACTAGATTCGAGATTTGTATTTTATTGTGTAATATGTATGCTAATAATATTTTTGCTTACTTTTGTAAGCTAACCTATTGTTCATCGTTTTGAAATCTAACTTCAAAAGCCACTTAAGTACCATATTTTATCCATTCTAACTTACCAATTC
The DNA here is from genome assembly GCA_025531925.1 of Erythroxylum plowmanianum. Lineage (NCBI taxonomy): Eukaryota > Viridiplantae > Streptophyta > Magnoliopsida > Malpighiales > Erythroxylaceae > Erythroxylum > Erythroxylum plowmanianum. The sequence goes on from JANVCQ010000004.1 coordinate 15,449,590, forward strand.
CTTCAAAAGACAATCTTACCCAATTTAATTCACCATATCATAATCATGCATGATGAGTCACGGTTATGACCCATGTCCAGAATCTATACCTCCACTTGTTCCTTGATTGTCACATAGTAAATGTTCAAATTAGGTTTTGAGGTCTTCTATACGTTTATTCTCCTATGTCTCCAGTTTCTACATCATTGAAAATCATGCCATTTCAACTTCTAAATCATGAAAAATATACCAAATGTCAAACTATTTCAACACAGGGGTAGTATCAGGTTACCACTTTTGATCTCAAATTTCAATGTCATTCATCCTGAATTAGTTCTAGGTCTCCTCTTATTAGGTTTCAGTTCCATTTGGAATCACTCAATTTGGAGGTCTTTAGGCCAATTCATGGATAAAACATTTGGACTGGGTTAAGTTAACAATATCCCACTACACTTTCCTCTCTTGTCATATTCATCTAATTATATACAAAGAAACATCAAAGTAATACAAGAAAGCATTGATGTTAAACACATCCATCTCACTCAAGAAAACCTATAAAAATTAGAAATTTAAGCTAGGAAACTAACCACTTTTTCCTCCTAATCTCTTAGGAAATTGGTGAATACCAATCCTAGGTTAAGATTTCTTCAATTTCTACTCCAAATCCACCAAAAATTGCACTCCTCTTCTTCCTCTTCTCTTTGGGCGAATTCTCCCTATTTCTCTTCTTTTCTCTCTGTCTTTTCGATTCTCACGAATCCTCCTTTCAAATGAACCAAAATTTGTCTTATTTTGCCCTTATACTACTTTAATACTTTACACATGTCATTTTCTTATTAAACATCATAAATGACTCATCATCATCTAATTTAATGTTTCTTAAACCATATGGAGTCTTATAATTGGTCAATAAATTTGAGTCATTAAAAATTTATTAATTAACTCCATTTATGAAAAATACTAATTCACCCTTTCATGGATTACTACACCTATAAACCAGATTAAATCCCAGAAATATTCTACAACCATTTAACCACCAAATTGACCATGTGATACTTTAATTAGGATCAATATTTAGTAGTTAGATGCCTCAAAAATTTTGAATGGGTTTAAAATCATTAATACCCATTATTTTCCAAGAAGGACACTTTTGTCCTAAACTTATAAATTTCTCGAAATTCATCTGATTGGACATGTTTTCTACCCATTTCAATTTCATTTTACTCTAATTTCTATTCTGGGTATTTTTAATTTTTTTGTTCGGGGTTTGGTTCTCAAAATCCTTATTTAAATGGAAATTCTATTTACCTAGGTTCATTATTCATCTGTAAATACTATTCACCCAGAATAAAATATATAAACCGATATAAGGGAAAGTTTAGGGTTTGACATCTAGAGTGTGTAAAATTTCGTGCTTCATTTCACACATCGATACGTTATTGAACCTATTTCTTCCTAATTAAAAAAAATGAATGTGTACGGCCTTACTATTCTAGGATGCTAATCTCTTATCTCGAGGTTTCTATTTTTGTTTTAGTTTAGGTACCTTTTTGTTATCTACAGTTTTTGTAGGAATAAAGGGACCACTAAAAATATTTCCTATGAGTCTACTCCTTTTGCCTTTAAGAAGAATCTTGTCCTAGTTTTTCAATAAAGATAATCATTACCACTGAAGAAAGGTGATCTACTAATGTTGTCCCTCTTAGTTAAATAATGATGAAGACGCTCCTAAATATGCCATTATGATCTTTTTTATAGGATTTTGTTAGACATAATTGCCTAATAAACCTTTTCTGATATCACTTGCTAGGGGGGAGGGGTGGGTGTTGTGGGTGAATTAAGCGTTCACAAAATTCAACATTTTTTTCTAACTAATGTACTCAATTAATAACAATCATTATAAATAAGTATAAGGAAATTGCTTAATATAAATTAATTTAAAGAGAATAGGGTAGAGATAATGCAAATTAATTTATAGTGATTCAGTAAACAACCTTTGCTTATGTCCACTTCCAAGATTCTTATTGAAATTGTACTATAATTATTCTTTAAAGGTAAGGAATAACCTTTGTAGAATCTTTCTTGATAAAGGGGAACTCTTCTTACAATCTTCTTCTAAAGTGAAGAGGAACCTCAATACTATAGTAGTCCAACCAAATATTACAAATATAAAAACCTAACTTTATCACTTGATAACTCCAAAATGGCTCATTCACATAAATATGAATTAATGACTCTCAAATGATTGAAAAATCTTTAAAAACCCAAAACCTTCTTGATGATGAAACTAATGAGAAAACATTTATTTATAATGTTTTAAGACTCAAAATAGCTGTTGAAGCAAAGAACCACCTGTTACATTGACTGTATTTGATGTATTAGTTTTACTAGCCAATGGAACATTTTTTTGAAAAATATACATATTGATTGACCAATAAATACATCAACTGATGTTGCAACAAACTCATGATACATCAAATTTAATTACTTTAACCTGTATTGATTGACCACTAACCTATATAGGTCAACCAATTACCATAAAACATAATTTTAACAACTTTAAATGCTCAAAACCAATTTATTTAACCCTAATATGATTAAAAATCTTCCAAAAATGTTCTCCAAAGATCATTTGAAAGATTAAGGGGGCTTTTATATTAAAATTAAGAGCTTTAATGCCTTTTGATGAATGTAAAGACTTATGCAATGAAGTAAGATGTAATAATTTTGCATGGTGACCATTTTAGATCATCAAATTAACAAAATTAGCTTATAAATAATAATACAAAATGTGAAATGACCTTGATGAACCTTGGTCTTCTTTTTTTTTTTTTTTCTTGTTTTGATCATCATTTCATTGATTGTAAGCTACAACTTCTCTTATTCAAATTCATACACTATCTTCTTGAGTTTATGCCTTCATTTTGTTCTAATATTTCTTTTCATTAAATAATAAACACATTAATAGTCATTTTTTTTGTTATCATCAAAACATCGATTAGAACCTCCCTTGGTTTAACAATATTCCCCCTTTTGATGATAGCATTAGTTTTTTGATATTAGGGAACAATAATAAAATTAAGCACATAAACAAATATCTATATAGTGATTAGCTCAACCTTAATTCACGCATAAGACATAATTTAATATGAAGAGCATAATTCAATATCAAGAACAAAAGAGATATCTAAAATAAAAAAATATACTTATATGAAGATAACATAAATTTACTCAAACATATCATATAAAATACAAAAATGACAAAATAGTCCCTCCTTTTAAATTTCATCATTCCTAATAAATATAATATCATCAAACTTTCCCCTTCAAAATCATTAAAAAGAAATCTATTAACCAAAACTACATAATATAAAGTATGTTATCCAAAGCTACTAAAAAATGAATTTGATTAAGGTTACCAAACTCTATCATCAGAGAGAGTTATTGGTCAATTTTGATAGAGAGATACCTAATTGTGTTTAATTAAAAAAAAATCCCCAATTTTGGTATTGGGTTTAAATTGAAATATTCAATCAATGCACTAAAGGCAAGTTTTGACAAAATTAGAGGTTTGAGTTGTGATAAATAAAAGCATAATTGCAATCAACAATCAATTTCAAAAGAAGTATAATTTTGAAAGCCCCAAATTAAAAATAAATAAATAAGAAAAACTTTCTAAAATATGAAAATTAAACAAAAGTAAAGATGTATTGATGTAATTGAAAAGAAAACAACCTTAACTTCTTTTATAATTTAACAATAAAGGCACAAAATTTGAAAAGATATCTTTTAACTAATAAAATTTAAAATAAAAAAGATAAAAAAATTTTTAATTTAATTCAATTCAATAAAAATTTTATGAAATAAAGGATGATGTCTTTAAAGAAAAAGAGCAATTGTTTAGAGTTTTAAAGTATATAAATACAAATTATGATAATATAAGAAAAAAAGGCAAAGGAGATGTTAAAAATTAGGAGGATTGGTCGATCACATGCCTCTACCAATCGACCAATGTTGGCATTTTAGAGATAAGAAAGAGTTAACAATGTTGGCGTGGTGAAAAGTTGGGCCAATTTTAAAACATGATCTATTGGTTAACTACTAAGGTGTATTGATCGACTAATGTATGATATTGATCAACTAAAGGTGGTGAACAATGTTTCCACAAACTCATTGGAACAAAAATTTCTTAGACAAAAAGGATATTAGTTGACCACTAAATGAAATTGGCCAACCAATATAGATAGGTGACCGACCAGAGGCTATCTCTTAAAATGATATTTGGACACTCATGACTATCTTTTAAAATGAAGTAGGCTTGTCTTACTTTTGACTTTTTTTATACTTTTTTAGTACATTCCACATGGCATTCACTCATTGGCCATTTTTATTGACTCATCATTCCACTATCACCATGTGAAAAGACTAAATTGCCCTTACATCATATAAAATGACCTAATTGCCCTTTAATGAATGTAATTCATCAACTTACCGAATTAAATTCTGAAAATATTTCGCAAACATCTTACCATGAAGACTCTAATCCAGGTCATTATTAATTGATTAGATGCTTTTTAAAAACAATTTGAATGAGTTTAAAATCATTAACACCCATTATTTTCCAAAATGGACATTTTAACCTTAAACTTTTGGAACTCCCAAAATTCATCTGATTCCTCTTATTTTCGATCTGTTTTAGTATCATTAGAATCTAACACTTATTTTGGATAACTTTCAATATTTCGAGGTTGGGTTCCCTAAAAATTACTATTCACTCATATTTACTATTCATCTAAAAATACTATTCACCGAACATAAAAATTTATATTCGATGAAAGGAAAGGTTTGTGGTTTTACAAATATTGTGATATGATAGTTATGTATGAGTCAAATCCATGAAGATCATGCTTAGGATTGGAAAAGATGGCACCTCAATCACTACCTTTCCTTTATGGTGCACATTATGTATAGAAAACAAATTTTTATGCTTCAAATCGATTGATTCTATATTAATTCTCAGGTCCTCTTTTGATGGTTTCCACAACCACCTCTCTCCACCCAAATTTGCCAATTTGGTCAAAACTTGAAGCTAAATAAATTACATAATTTATTTGAATGACTAAGCAATCCAAAGATAAAATAAGGGATAGGAAGCTTCTTATATTTAAACAACAAAGTACACAATTCCCTACCTGGTTTCTTTAATTTCTTTATATATTCTAGAGGCTTTTGAACATCTATGATACTTGAAGTCGCATATAACTCCACCAAATACCTAAGTTATTATTTTATTGTAATATTTAAACACTCTAATAAGTCCTTAATTTACTTTCTAACGCTTTATGACACATACCTAATTGATAGGTTATGAATAAGCTTAGCAATTAAGCTTAAGCCTAGCCTAGCTTGACTTATGTGGCTTAATCCTTTTTTTAAAAATTTAAGCTTTAAGCTATGCTTAAGCTTAAGCTCCATATGTTATTCGGATTTAAAAGCAAAAAGTAGGTAAATGAAGCCATTTTATATTTTAATTTAAAAAATAATTAGATAGGCTTGAGCTCAATTGGGCTTAGGCTCAAGACGTATGCTCAAGCTTGAATATTAATTTTTATGCTAGACAGGCCCGAGTCTGGCCCAACTCAATGCCATCTAATTGTGAATATGAATCTAGAAGCTAATATGATAAAGTTTCACTAATAATAATGCTTCACTCACTCAGGACTAAAGGATAAAGAATAAAAAACAAGCCATTAAATGTCCATAAACTACCTTCTTTGACCATTTGTAAGTCTAGAGGGTGGTAAAATTGAAACAAGAAACATTATGAAAAAAATTCCTTTATAGTGATACCTTTACTTGATTACCAAATACTATCCATTCTATTCTTCATATTAAAAATTATGGTCTTCTCAATCCGATGACTAATGAGACATAATTCTACCTTTAACTAGTTTCATTCATTATCAACCTCTCAAAGTAGGAGCTCCTCAGTTTCTAAAAAGGATAAGTCTGCTAAACTAGGACCTATGGTAATAAAACGAATGAACATAGATAAAATTAAAATTAACACAAAAGAAGAAATCAGCCTCTCAACAAGAAGAGGAAAAACATGCCTCTCGACAAAAAGAGGATACTAACAACAGTATGTTAGTAATAATATTGAGAAATCATCAAAGAATATCAGTATAATACTGTATATCAATAAGATATATTACCACTTATACACATTGCCAAATTCATATAAGCTTTTTGTTGAATCCACAAAACTGGTAAAATATAGGTAACAAACACAATCAAAACATGAATGGTTCTAAAACTGAAAAAGCCCAAAATTCAACCTTATAAGAAAATATTATAAGACACTAAATAACCTATTTGTCCAATTTGAATTAACTAAAAGAAACATAACCTATTTGTCCAATTTGAATTAACTAAAAGAAACATCAAGCTTTCAACAAATTCTTAATAAAGTTACAAATATAAGATTGCATACTAAAATTTCACCATGTAATAAGCAAAAGAAATATATTTCCCATTCTAAAAGCTTGGGGATAAAGCAAAATTATTGTTTTTACATCCTTCTAGCTAGATTAATATACCAAGTTAAAGTTTTAGATGGTACCAATGGTTTTTAGATGGTATTTACTAATATTGATTGAGATTTAAAATTCCAATAAATACATAATTAAATTGCAATTTTAGATAAATTAATGGTTAAATTGAAAACATAAACCCTACTTGTATAAGTTTTAGTGAATGTTGTCACCTGCAACCAAATATAAAAAGCAACCAATTTCCTGCAACACAAATTAATGTAGTAGTGGAAAGTTGAGATCGTTCCCACGAGGAATTCAGATGTTAGTAGTTACGCAATAAAGGGGGGGGGGGGGGTTGTAAT
>JANVCQ010000004.1:15531138-15546565 GCA_025531925.1 Erythroxylum plowmanianum
ATCATTTAATATAAATGTTACGATTTAAAATGCTAATATAATGTCCACGTTAATGACAAATTACAAATTAATTATAATATACTCAAATATTTAATAAGCTAAAAATACATTGAAAAATTAGAAACTTTATCTTTAAATTATACTCAGAACTCAGAAGATAGAATCGTGAAATTTTTTACCCCTAATTTTTGAGTTGGAATATCTTAAATACATATATTGATGAAAATAAAGAAATTAGAAGGTAAGAATATAACCCAAATGATTTAAAACTATTTATAATCAACAAGTCAACGTATAACCCAAATGATTCAAAACTATTTATAATCAACAAGTTAACGTTAACTTATTAAATGCTAATAATGTTATTACTTTCAAAGGTTAAGATTTGGATGAAAAGAGTGTTCTGCAACTATTAAATGCTAAAAACGTTGTAACTTGTAACTTGTAACTTGTAAGCAACGTTTTCTCCCTTAGGCAATGTTTTCTCCAACAGTCAACTCCATTAAATACCCATTAAATACTCCCTTTATAAGGTGAGCAGCGATTTTCTCCACCAGACAACACCAACGTTCCCCCATTAAATGCCCTATTAAATACTTCTCCACTAGACAACACCCATTAGGCATTAGAGGGCCCCTTTATATGGTGGGCCTTGGGTAGGTGCCCTGACTGCCCCTACCTAGGGCCAACTCTGATAAGCGGTATGTAGCAAAATATATTATAATTACTCAAATGACATATATGAAAAGTATTATACACAAATCATGATAATGAAACAATAATTGCCATTGTTAATTCTTTTGTCTCATAATATCCTGAATAAATGCAAGATTGGAATGTCATTTTTGCCAATTTATTCCTTCTTGATTTCCAAAATAAATCGTAAATATGATTAACTCTTTAATCATATTGCATTAATACCATATTACTTTATTAAGGGCCTATAGACATTATCGCTCATATCATATACGAGGGACAATAGTATTCTTGATGAACATTTGTCCTTTATAGAAGTCAGGAATACTGTTGCATTATCTGTATAACTACCTATTATGATTAGCGTTAGACAATGCCAATAAATACACATTTTTTATGTAAGAAAATGAACATCTCATACCACAGAATTCAATAAACGTATGAAACATTAATGACATAAACATAATCCTAATAATGTTTCATTTAGGGCCTGTCAAATACCATAATCTTCATTATGTATCTATATGATTAAATTGAGAACTCCTTATCGAATGGTTTGTAGAACATCACCATCATTTAATCCACAAACTAATCATTCGGTGGTCAATTAATATTCTATGTTAATTATCAAGATTAGCAACATTTCATTATAATTATTACTTTCATTACAAAGTTCAACAATCTGAGTTCTCAACTTGGATAATCCATAAATAATGAAAACTTATGAAACAAAATGATATAAACCATCCAATTCGTAAACATAACTGGTTGAATACAACCATTTAATGATTGACTTCTAGATCATAACATTAACATTGGTTTCTTTTAGTTTTTATAAATTATGAAGATCATAAAAAGTGATTTTCATTTTTTGTTTCTTTTTTTTTCCATAATCTGATTTATTATCAACTAAATTTATATTATTCAATTATTTAATATAAATTTTTTAATAAGAATTATGAAATAATTTAATTGCATATTATATATGTAATTAATTAAAAGTAATTATTAATAACAATTATGAATAATTAAATTTACTTAATAATTTAATTTAAATTTTAAATAAATTAATTAAATTATAATTAAAAATATAATTAAAATTAAAATATCTTCAAAATATATAAATTTCAAAGAAAATTTGATTTAATAATTAATATATTTAAAATAAATATTAATTTATAAATAAAATTTTAATTTTAAAATTATTTATTTTAATAAAATAAATTTTACTAATAATTTGTTAATAAATATTATATAAGAGACTAAAATAATTTCATTTAATTAAAAATTATTTATTTTTTATTTAATAATTACTAGTTATAAAAATATAAGTGACATTACTGATTAAGCAGATATTTGTTTTTAAAAGAAAAATAAAAACAGGAAAGAAAAGGGAAAAACACATTTAGCTTAATTCAATAACTTCGATTAATATCTCAAATTATCGCAACGCACGTTAGGTTAACTCCAAACACAGCACACGACAGTCGGTCAAAGCGCTTCAAAACGCAGAAAACGTTAAGGTAACGTGCCTGTGAGCCTGCCCTTACTTGTAGTCTTTCGTTAAAAAAAAAAAGAAGAAGAAGAAGAGCTGCGCCCTTGTCTTGTCCGTGTAATGGCCACTGCTCTGAAATTAACTTGTAGCTTCCTCATCTCAACCAAATCAGAGACTTCCTTTGTAGTTCCAGTCCCGTCTCGCAAACCCACCTGCGTTTCAACCAGGAGATTCGCTCCAATGGCTGCTCTCACCGCTGCCCCAAGTTTTGGTCTTTCCCAGACCTTCTCCCAGCTCAAGAAACAAGGCAAAGTATGACCCTTTCTGTATTACCTCTATTAATCGTCATTTATTTCCTTTTTGTTGCTTTGGAGATAAGTTCACTTTGTTCTTGGTCAATTGATTTGATACTTTGGATCTGTACTGATTGTTTCAAGTTGGCAGTTTCACTGTTGTAGTTGATTTTTTTTTTTTTTTACGAGTTGCATATGTAGACTTTTAGATAGGATTGAACTGGTTTCTGCAGTATTTGTTGGAAAAAGTAGGAAATTCGCTTCAATAGGCTTTGAAAAATCTTGAAAATGCTACCATTTGATTCTTCATATCTTTTGGTTCAGTCTTCCGCTTATTGGAGACTGCAGTTGCCTAGAAGAATCGTTAGTGTGTCTATATATTTTTAATTTTGTTTCAATATCAGTGCTTTAGTCATTCAGTAAACACCACTTGGAACAGAAGAAGTGTTCAATCAAGTACCATGGTTGTATGGCAAAACATGGGCAATCACATGACCCTCTCTGTTTAAAGCATATCTTGTTCATAGTGTTGTGTGCTTTCCTGCTAATTTCAAAAGGTGATGCAATTTCCTTGAAACCTTTCTTTCTAGAACTGAATTCATCTACTTGATTTTGCAATGTTTCTATAGCCTCATCAATATGTTATCTGCCAGAACTTGCAATTTAGCTGTCCATCTTCAATTTTCTATTCATAGGATGGCAAGAGCAGGTCAGGGTTGTTAACCATTCATTAGTCCTAACATATGAACCTAATGTGATTACTGATTAATTAGTATTAAGAGGATAGTGATTAAGGTCAGCATCTCGAAATGATTCTTGTTCTATTTCAGGTTTGGCTGAGTCGAAGCAGATGAGGGTCAGAGATAGGGTCTCACAAACTAACTATTTTGAGAAGTGATGAAGGAGAACACTTCTAGAATCTAATATTGTTGCTTAGTAACTGATCTTGCATTTCCAGGTGGCATTTATTCCTTACATAACAGCTGGTGATCCTGACCTGTCAACCACAGCAGAAGCCCTAAAAGTGTTGAACTCCTGTGGCTCAGACATCATTGAGCTCGGTGTGCCTTACTCTGATCCTTTGGCAGATGGTCCAGTTATTCAGGTTTGACAACAATTTGATTGCTTGTTGAATTTATTTTCTTGTTTGATTTTCTTACTAGTGTGTGTTATCCTTTAGGCGGCAGCTACTCGATCCTTGGCAAGGGGGACCAATTTTGATGCAATTAAATCTATGTTGAAGGAGGTAATTTGACCAAATATTATCTTCTCACATTTTTCTGCAATGACTACTGAATATGTTTTATGGATTGGTTTCAATTGTTCAGTTTGGATAGTTGTAGACGAAATAACAAATTTCAACTCTAAAGTTATTAACTCTTTTGTTCATGATATGATACTCCCAACTTCAAATGCATCGTAATGGTTGAAGAGCAACTTCAAATGCATCGTAATGGTTGAAGAGTTTTCTCATCCTCCATTTGTTGAAAGCTTGTAGTGTCTTTGTCATTGTACCTTTGGGTTAAAGTCTAGCAAATACTTTTCCGAGGGCATGATTAGTATTCTTCTTTGAGCAAAATAGGGTTGTTACCTTTCTGTATGAAATGCTCCTTATTTAGAGTGACTGCATATTTATGTTAAAAAATTGTTGTTTTTGAGGCTGTCAATTGTATGTTACTACTAAATCCTGTTTGTTCTTTCTGTTACTCCTTCAATGTTTTAGTCTAGCCTTTTAACTGCTTCTTTTTTCTAATTTCATCTCTTCTCCCTATTTTGTGGCTCTTTTATGCATGATTGCTTGTGAAAGAATAAACAAAAAGTCATCAGTATTACAAACCTTGTCTAAAACTTTGTTTCCTATTTATGTCTCAAACCCAACTTCTTCAAATAGTTCAATGTTGACTGGCAGGTGATTCCTCAACTATCCTGTCCAATAGCTTTGTTTGCATATTACAACCCAATTCTAAAACGTGGAATTGAGAATTTCATGGATACTATAAGAGATTGTGGAGTACATGGTATTGAGAATTCTTCCTTTTTACTTTTGACTTAATTTTGGCATAGTGTAGTATCTATATAGTATTGCATAATATAGTGTTTATGTCTGTGCTACGCAGAGCCCAACTGGATGAGGATTGACTATGTCATGTTTTTGCATTATGGCTAATCGTTACTGGCTATTTTCTCCGTTCGCGTTCTTTCTATATGAACCCTCAATGTTTTGCTCTCTTTGTTATAAACATGATTCTGATTGTACTTGTAGGACTTGTGGTTCCTGATGTCCCTTTGGAGGAGACTGAACTTCTGAGGAAATCAGCTTTGAAGAATGACATTGAACTGGTCTGTATTTCAAGATGTGCTATGCTTTTTATGAGTCCATAGTGCATAGCTTCTAATGTGGAATAAAAAGAATTTGCTAGAGCCTTAATAAACTAAAAGGAACAAAGATCAATTGGTGGTTGGTAGTATTATTTTAAGCGCTGTGCTGTGTAGTTAACTTAGATTATGCTTGCATATATGTGCATGAAACATGCACGATCATTTGTGGTGATTCTGATATAAAACAGCAATAAGTGCAAGTTCATGAGTGTTCTGTTTGGAATATGTAGTTGATGCTAATTTATCTTAGTTTTCATCAACATTGTCATTTTTATGGATCTTCATGTAAGCAAGAAAAGAAACTTGTTTTCTTTTGCTACTTTTTGGAAAGGGGGAGCGCTGGAAATTGCAAAAGTTAATTTCATATGAGCATAGATGACAACTCCTTGAATCAAAAGTTTTTCTTTTAAGAAAGAAGTTTATTTTCAACAGTGTTTATTGGTTATGATTTTAAAATTCTACAATTCAGTTCTTATGCTTTTGAGTAATTATCGAGGAAAGATAGGGTGACTCATTAACTTCTTGTGGAATATTCTCACACAATGCTTATATTTGATATTTTCTTACATGTGGGTGTATAGGTACTTCTTACAACACCTACTACACCCAAAGAACGAATGAAAGCCATTGTGGAAGCATCAGAAGGATTTGTTTATCTTGTAAGAGGCTTTTAAAGTTAATAAATTTTGGTTATAGCTATTTCTAACACCAGTAACAATCAAATATTTATACAATTAAATGTATTCCATAAAATCTCCTTTATGATGTAAACATAGGTAAGCTCAACTGGAGTTACTGGGGCTCGTACATCTGTAAGTGGACGAGTTGAAACTCTTCTGCGTGAAATCAAAGAGGTATCCCTCATAACAGATTTGATAGACCTTATAGCTGTTATTACCGATTTGAGAAAGAAGACAAGTTGGGTGTTAGGACTGATAGGGATGATGACTGATGGGGTTGAGGTCAAAAAAGGTAATAAACCGAGTGTATGGAGAGTGTACTCGAGGAGAAAGAAAGAGGGTAGAGTGGGAAGTTAGTTAGTATGGGTGAGCTGGCATAACAGAATGGAGAGAGGGCTGGTTTTGTGAGGGAGGAAAGGAAGGAGAAGAGGGCAGGAAGAAAATTAGTAACAGGTTAGACAGAGAGAATGAGCATTCTCTCTGAGGAGCTTTTCTAGCTCTGGTATAGATAGTGGTCAGTGGACTATATCTGTAAATATCGGTGTTTAACACTGATTTTATTGAATAATATACTCACCTCTAGTGCCATAAGCTAGAGTTTTCTATCAATTGGTCCGACCTGCAGGATTCATCAGGGGGCGAGCAATCTAATTGTCATTCATGCCACCTAAGATGTCTGACAGAGTAGATGTTCTGGAGTATCGTATGGCGAACTTGGAGGCTGGAATGGAGGACATTCAATCGTCCATGCGTTTGGCGATGGGTGAAATGCAACGGGCATTACTTCTGGAGATGAGTAAGATGATGGGGAAGCGGCCAGAAGAAGGACAGGGGAGTGATATGGTTCGGAATGGGCAGACTCCGTTTGGTGATCGGTTTAATCAGCATCCGCAGTCCAGACAACCCAAAGAGTCTTCTGTTGACATGGATGAGTACAGAATGTCGGTAAGGAAGGTGGAGCTACCCATGTTCGATGGATCCGATCCAGTGGGATGGATCACTAGGGCAGAAGTGTGCTTCGAGTTTCACAATACCTCGAATGAAGTCCGAATCAAACTCGCCCTCTTAAGCATGGAGGGCCCAACCATTCACTGATTCAATCTTTTGAGGGAGACAGAGACAGACCTGTGTTGGGAGACTTTTAAAAAGGCATTAGTTGATCGTTACGGAGGCAGGAGGTTTGAGAATCCCTACGAAGAACTTTCAGACCTTCGACAAACTGACACTGTGGATGAATACATCGAAGCTTTTGAATTCATCTCGTCTCAAGTGGGTCGACTTCCGGAAGAACAATTTATGGGGTATTTTATGAGTGGGTTGAGATCGGACATTAGGAGAAGGGTGCGCACTTTCAATCCCAGAAACAGGTATTAGCTGATGAAGGTCGCTAGGGCTGTGGAAGAAGAAATTTGCGGTGAGGAGAGTTGGGTGTCACGGCCACGGTCATGGGGGCTACGTCGAGAAGGAGGCTTTAAGAACCAGAACCTTCCTCGGGTTAACTTGAGTAGACTGGACCCGGGTCACTCCCAGTACACGGGTCGCGCACAAATGAGTGGAGCAAATGGGGCGGGTCGAGCCCGCGAAGCTCTTGGGTATCGAACCCATACCCAGGCGCTGACTCCATCGTCCTCGACAGCACCAGTGAGGAAAGCAGATGTGGATAGGAGACCACCGAATGAGAAGAACCGAGGGTTGCGCCACATCTCCTACTAGGAACTGATGGATCGCAAGGCTAAGGGCCTTTGTTTTCGTTGTGGAGAACGCTTCCACCCGTTACACCAATGCGCGGAGAGATAGCTCCGACTGTTGGTGTTGGATGAAAATGAGACATTAAATGAGGAGGGGGAAATAATTGCAGTAGAGCTGGAAGAAGTAGAAGAAGAAGAAGTAGGCGATGTGGCCTTAGAGTGTCGAATCATGGGTGTCTTTGGGGTCCATAATGCTTTGATGTCTGAAACCAAGACCATGAGGTTGGAAGGGACAATATTCGGGGTACCCATTGTGATACTAGTGGATAGTGGAGCTAGCCACAATTTTATAGCCCCCGAGTTGGTGACTGGATTGGGATTAATTTCAAAGCAGACCAGAAAGTTGGGAATCAGGTTAGGTGATGGCCATAAGGTGATGACAAAGGGCAGATGTAGAGGGGTTCCTATTCAGCTAGGGGAACTGGACTTGAAGGTGGAGGCGTACATACTGGATTTCGGGGGGATGGATGTAATTCTGGGAATTGCTTGGCTGCAGACTTTGGGGAAGGTCGTAGTGGACTGGAAGGACATGACAATGCAGTTTCAATATGGGGGTCAAATTGTTGAATTGCGTGGCAAGGCTGACAGCAAGACAACACAGAAAAAAAAGGAGGTGTGTGTCAAGGGTCCAGCACCTTTGCATGGTCTATTGGCAAGCTTACAGCATGTGGTTCCATCCGTGGAGTGTGAGAGAGGTAAGGGAAAGCATTAGATGCAAATGGGCAGTAAAGAGCAGCAGGATCTGACTGAAATTCTGAATAGATTTCCAGAAGTTTTCCGAGAGATTCAAGGCTTGCCTCCCAAAAGGAATCATTTTCATTCTATTGTCTTACAACCGGGACAAGGTCCAATCAGTGTACGGCCCATAGATACCCTCATCATCGTAAAGATGAGATTGAGAAGCAAACTCAACAGATGTTACGGCTAGGAATTATTAGACCCAGCTCGAGTGCTTATTCTAGCCCCGTAATCCTGGTGAAAAAGAAGGATGCGTCCTGGAGAATGTGTGTGGACTATAGGGCTTTAAACAAGGTGACAGTACCAGATAAATACCCCATCCCGGTAGTAGATGAGCTGTTAGATGAATTGTACGGAACTTATTTTTTCTCTAAGATCGATCTTAGATCGAGGTATCATCAAATCCGAGTCGTGGAGGATAATATTCACAAAACTGCTTTCCGAACACATGATGGTCACTATGAGTTTCTTGTCATGCCGTTCGGCCTGACTAATGCACCGACCACTTTCCAAGCAGCAATGAATGATATTTTTAGACCCTTCCTTCGGGAGTTTGTCCTGGTTTTCTTTGATGATATTCTAGTATATAGTGCGGATTGGAGTACACATTTGTCACATTTGTCCAGGGTGTTAGAGGTGTTAAGGCAAAATCAATTTGTGGCAAATCAGGGGAAGTGCACCTTTGGGAGGCTATCTGTTGACTATCTAGGTCATGTTATTTCGAGCGAGGGAGTAACAGTTGACCCCGCGAAAATTCAGAATGTCCTAATGTGGCCGGTTCCTCGAAATGTTAAAGGAGTGAGGGGTTTTTTGGGATTGACGGGATATTACCGTAAGTTCATCATGAACTATGGTAAAATAGCTAAACCACTCACAGATTTGACGAAGAAAGAAGGATTTCAATGGAATGCACAGGCTTTAGAGTCTTTTGAGGCTTTAAAGAAAATATTGACCACATCACCGATGTTAGCTCTCCCTAATTTCGCCCAACCCTTTGAGATTGAATGTGATGCTTCGGGAAAAGGAGTGGGTGCAGTGTTAATGCAAAATAGGCGGCCCATAGCTTATTTTGATAAGGCTCTTTCGGAGGGCAATCTTTCCAAGTCGGCGTATGAAAAAGAATTGATGGCTTTGGTTCTAGCTGTGCACCATTGGCGTCATTATTTATTAGGGAGGTCTTTTGTGGTGTTTTCGGATCAGAAAAGTCTTCGCCACTTGTTGCAACAAAGGGTGACTACTACGGATCAGCAATGTTGGATGGCTAAGCTTTTAGGCTATCATTTTGAGGTCGTTTATAAACCCGGACCAGAAAATAAGGCAGCTGATGCATTATCTAGGGTTTATGAGGAAGGTGAGTTGAAGACTATCTGTTCTTATCCCCGTTGGATGGAGGGCCGAAATCTAACACAGGAGGTGCAGCAAGACTCGACTTTATGTGGCATTATTAAGGATTTACAGCAGAATCCTCATTCTAGGCCTGGATTTGCATTGCAACAAGGAGTTTTACTGTATAAGGGGAGATTGGTGATTTCCGCTTCTTCGGAGTACATTCCAGTCCTTCTCAAGGAGTTTCATTCATCTCCAATGGGAGGACATTCAGGTTTCCTAAGAACCTACAGAAGAATTGCAAGTAATTTGTATTGGATCGGCATGAAGAAGTGTGTTCAGGAGTTTGTACAAGCTTGTGATACTTGTCAACGGCAGTAATATGCTGCCACATCCCTGCAGGTTTGCTTCAGCCTCAGCCCATTCCAACTCAAGTGTGGGAAGACATTGCTATGGATTTCATTACCGGGCTCCCTAAATCTAAAGGGTATGAAGCTGTGCTAGTGGTGGTGGACAGATTGTCAAAATATGGCCATTTCATCCTACTGAAACACCCATATACTGCCAAAACAATAGCTGAAGTGTTTGCCAAGGAAGTGGTTCACTTACATGGAATTCCTCAATCCATCATCAGTGACCGAGACCCTCTGTTTGTTAGCATGTTCTAGCGAGAATTGTTTCGGTTGCAGGGTACAAAGTTGAAAATGAGTTCCGCTTACCATCCGGAAACGGATGGCCAAACGGAAGTCTTAAACCGATGTTTGGAGACTTATTTGTGGTGTTTCGCTTCTAAGCAGCCTAGAACTTGGTCTTTTTGGATCTCATGGGCTGAATTGTGGTACAATACCACTTTCCAGATAGCTACGGCTTCCACACCATTTGAGATGGTTTATGGTAGGAAACCTCCTCCATTGATACGATACTCACAAGGGGAAACAAAGGTCGAAGCTGTAGCTCAAGAATTATTGGATAGGGATGAGGCATTGAATCAGCTTAAGTACAATCTGATCAGGACACAGCAGCAAATGAAGAAACAAGCTGATAAGAAGAGGACTCCGCAAGCTTTTCAGGTGGGAGAGTGGGTTTTCCTCAAGCTTCGCCCCCATCGACAAGTTTCGGTCATTCGGCATATCAATCTGAAATTATCAGCCCGATTCTTTGGCCCATTTCAGATTGTGGAGAAGTATGGGGCTGTTAACTATAAACTACAATTACCAGCACACTCCCGGATTCATCCGGTATTTCATGTTTCCCAACTCAAGAAGGCATTGGGTAACTATGTAGTAACAGCTGTTCTACCTGAAGGACTGGAGGTGGAGTTGGATGAGATAATTGAACCAGAACAGGTGCTGGCCAGCAGAGAAATCACTAAGGCCGGGAGTTCCATCCGTCAATGGTTGATCCAATGGAAGGGCAAGCCTATGGAGAATGGTACATGGGAAGATGAAATGGTTATTCGCAGTCAATTTCCTCAACACAACCTTGGGGACAAGGTTGTTCTTCCAGAGGGGAGCAATGTTAGGACTGATAGGGATGATGTTAGGACTGATGGGGGTGAGGTCAAAAAGGGTAATAAACCGAATGTATGGAGAGTGTACTCGAGGAGAAAGAAAGAGGGTAGAGTGGGAAGTTAGTTAGTATGGGTGAGCTGGCATAACAGAATGGAGAGAGGGCTGGTTTTGTGAGGGAGGAAAGGAAGGAGAAGAGGGCAGGAAGAAAATTAGTAACAGGTTAGACAGAGAGAATGAGCATTCTCTCTGAGGAGCTTTTCTAGCTCTGGTATAGATAGTGGTCAGTGGACTATATCTGTAAATATCGGTGTTTAACACTGATTTTATTGAATAATATACTCACCTCTAGTGCCATAAGCTAGAGTTTTCTATCATTGGGAATTTGGATCATATAAATGCTCATTAATGATAGGTATGTTTAATTATTTGCAAAGGCAATCAATAGTAAAATATAAGTTTATGCCTTTGGCTTGGAGGTAAAAAGAGAATTGGTTATTAGTGCTTAGGAGGCATTTTCCTTCTAACTGCCCTTCTGGAGATAAATCAAGCAATTTCTGAAAGAGCAGCATTTGACAGATTTGTTCATTGTTCCCAGCTCTCTTACTAACTCTTCTTTATATCCGAGAAGATACCAACCCAAAATGTGTTTGCCCTTAATTTTGTGTGCCAGGCATAGCAGATATGCCTGATCACCTCAATAATATGTGGCAATGTTCACCTCAATAATATGTGGCACTGCTAGATTTTGACTGTTTAACCCACGTTGACAGTGGTATTTTGAATATTTTGAAGTAAATTTACTATGGCTGATATTTTTACTTGACAGACTACGAATAAGCCTGTCGCAGTTGGCTTCGGCATATCCAAGCCTGAGCATGTGAAACAGGTTCGTCTTCTGATGCAGATAGCATGATGACTTTATTCTCTTGCTCCCATATCAATACGATATCTGTAACTTAATGTTGAGTTTTGTTGCAGGTAGCAGGATGGGGTGCTGATGGTGTAATCGTTGGTAGCGCCATGGTTAAGTTATTGGGCGAAGCAAAGTCACCTGAGGAAGGGTTGAAGCAACTGGAAACCTTCGCCAGGACCTTAAAGTCAGCCCTACCTTAAGCAGATTTGTATCTTAAAGGAGAGTTTTTCAACATTGTTTGACGACGAAAAGGACTTTACCTTTGTTTGATGGCTTAAAAAGGCACCTTCTTCGGCCCCTTCTGCTATGAAAAGATTATTCCAGGAAATTGTCATATTGAGAACAAAGAATGAATGAATGAACGTATGAATGGCACTCGTGATTTTAAATGTCAATTCTTTTTTTTTTTTCTATTTCTACTTATGTCCCTCGTGATTCTAAGTGTCAATTATTATTTTTTTCTATTTCTACTTATGTCCCTCGTGATTTTAAATGTTATGAATGTCCCTCGTGATTTTAAATGTTAGTTTTTTTTTTCCTATTTCTATTTATGGCCCTTGTGATTTTAAAGGTTATGAATGGCCCTTGTGATTTTAAAGGTTAGTTCTTTTTTTTTTTTTCCTATTTCTATTTTTGGCCTTGTGATTTTAAATATTAGTTCTTTTCCTATTTCTATTTATCTTCATGAACATTAATTGTTGTCATTCTTTTTGTTTTTAGAAAATGAATAGTAATCACATTAAAAGAGAGGGATACAAGAGCACCTACAAGGAGACTACAGACAAAAAATTGCATCAAAGGAGAAGAAGCCTAGAGATCTAAAACAAAAACAAAGTAACAAGCGCCCAGTTCAATTAAAAAAGTGACTAATTGGGTAGTGCGAATCAGGTTTGATCAAGACTCTAATTTGAAGTTAATGCTGGACTCATAAAATTGAATTCGACGAACTAAGATAGTTTGCCTTATTTATTTGACTCTGCTTCTAATTAAGACTCGGGGTGTTTGGTGGACACTTTAGATGATTTGCCTATTTTTCTTCATATGTAAGACATTAAGTGTCATAACTTACTACCAGCTTGAAGACTTTAGTGCTTCTATGATGAGCGACTTTCAAATGTTTAGTCCGAAATTCACAAATTTAGTCCAACTTCTTGCGTTGCATTGAATCTCGCATAAGCTAAGTGCTTGATACCAAAAAGAACTTTAGTTGTAGCAAGTGAATAACAAGTAGTTGAGTGTCTCAAGCTCATTAATGCAAAGAGAATAGAGATTAATGTTAAGTGTAATACCTTTTAACATGTCTAAAGTTCTAAGACTATGTTAAATGGCGAGCTAAAATATAAAGGAAGCGTTAATTGAATTGTTCCTAAATTATGCCAACTTTTATCACGTGGTTTTTTATCCAAATTATTTAACTAGGTTTAGACAAGATTTGTTAATGAACCTCTTAGAACTATGAAATATTCATATGACCTCTTCTCCAGCATCAACATTGGGTTTATAATTGGGAATAGTTCATTATAGGGTTGAGATCCTTGTGTTTGTAACTCCACTGACCTTCAACTATGATAAAGTTCACTTTGCCTTTCAGGAGAAAGAGGAGCTTGAGTTGCTCAACCTTTAGATATTATAAATGGGACCGATTTTATTATGGTTATCAAAACAAAAATAGGTGTTTTTTCCATTCCTAATAATATTCTTCATTTCTTGATGCATTATCTTTCTCAATTTGAAAAGTTGATTTAAAGCCCAGGAGTTGCTTTACATGGGTTTGATACCTCAAAAAAAATATGATCTTTTTATGATATGGGAGTGTATCCACCTAACCCAAATAAACTTATTGTTTGTCAATAGCTCTCATATGGGTTTGACCAAAACCATCTTTTTTTCTTTCAATTAATGGATTTGATCCTCAAGCCCCCTTTTTTGTTCAAAAAACATATCTCACACCAACTTAGTTTGCTTCAAAAGTATTATTAGATTTCCCTGATCATAAGAAATTCTTTATTATCCTTTCCACATGCTTGATAAGTTTTCGATTCACATATAAGTGACACATCGAAAGAATATGGAGATTGTTGAGCAGTGATTTGATAAATTATAATATAACAAGAGAGGAATGTATTGATCCAATGTTAATTTTTTTTTATAGTGAGTCAAAAAGTGGCTTACTATCCATGTCATTTCTCTTGACATAGATTGGTATCCACATGTACTTAAAAGGAAGTGCTTAATGTCTAAGACTTAAAAATTTATGTGAGAATCCTTGTTAGCTCTTGAGCATCAACATATACATACAGGCAGCTTTTGGTTCAGTTAAAAGTTACGCTTGAGGTCATACTAAAGAAATCCAAGCATCTTATTAATATTTTTATAGAACAATGGTCAACTTGACAAAGAAGCAGATGATCATCCATAAAAGATAGGTTAAAGAGTTTCAACTTCTTGCATTTGTGATGGAATTTAAAATCATCTCCTTAGTAAACCTTATAGTTATTAATTTGGTTAAATACTTCTATGATGGTGAAAAGTAAGGGAAAATTGGGTCAACTTATCTTAATCCTTTGGCTCCGTTGATAGTTAAAGAAGGCTCTTTGGTCACTAGGATTGTAAAGAGGCTATCATGAATCATTGCTATAACTAAAGGACAAATTTGACAAGAAAACCAAAGGCACTTCGGGAATCAACCAAGAACCTCCAATTGAAAGAATCAAATACTTTATTTAGTCTAAGTTTGAGTGATTTAACTTTTCCCTTTTTATTAAGATAGCATTTGAAAAGTTATTGTGCTAAGAGTAAGGTATCACCTATACTTCTCCTTTACATGAAAGCTCCCTATTTTAGATTGATTATAGTATTCTTTAAGCCTATAAGATATCATCTTAAAAATGATCTTGTGGGTTATATCATAAGAAGAGATTAGCCTCTGGTCATCCAGTGAACTTGGATTTGTAATTTTGGGTATAGGTTATATAAGTTTTGTTCATTTCCTCAAGCATTCTACCAGATGCAAAGGGCTCTAATATAGTTTTAGTGATCATCTGATCACTATTACATGCAAAGACTTTTAAAAGAAGCATATATTGAGGCCATCTGGCCTGGAGCCTTTTTGGGGTTCATATTGAATAAGGCATTTTTATTATCTTTAGCCTTAAAAGGTTTCGCCAACATTTCCTTTTAACTATAGATATAGAGAACTTGGAACGAAATTTATGATTTGATGAAAAAATTATCAATAATAGCAATTCCAATTAAGTTTTTGAAGTGGTGGAATACCAATTTTTTAAGATCCTCATGTTTTTGAATTCTCTCTTCCTTGATATTCTCTAAAGAACATATTTTATTCAAGCTCCTTTCACACAAGATAACATTGTAGAAAACTTAGTATTCCTGTCACCCTTTCTTAACCAACTAACTTTTACTCTTTGTTTCATTAGAGAATGGTGATTTTCCAATAACTTAGTGTTGGACCCCGATTTTTGAGTGAAAATAAGAAATATTCAAAAGTGGATGAGTAAATTGAAATTAAGTCGAAAATCAAGAAATAAAGAGAGAAAGTGTGAAAATATGGAAAATTGTGAAAAGTTGACTTTTTGGCCTTTGAGAGTTGACTTTTGTTTGAGACAAAATTTGAGAAAATGGTCTTCT
>JANVCQ010000004.1:15564659-15576297 GCA_025531925.1 Erythroxylum plowmanianum
ATTTCCATACTTTACATCAATGGAAAGATCAAAACATAATCTAAAACTTTCATGAAGCACTTAAAGGCAATTTCAACATCTAACTAGGTCAATTTTTCAATCAAAGTTTCTGCCAGACATTTGTCATCCTATATTAGATCCAAACTTTAAAATTTCATATCTTTCAATTTCCACATCCACAAATAGCATATTTTACATCATTGTAAAGCTATGAAAATTCTCTATAACTTTCATATAGACCACTTAATCCAATGCAAACCAAATCAGTCCATAATTGGTCTCAAAACACAGTACACACAAATCTACACTTAATAGCATTTTTAAAAACAAAGCAAAATAACCTTAACTTTGGAAGATCATAACTTTCAATCCCGATGTCGAAAAATATCATACTTTATGGAGATAGAAAGCTCTCAATAGAAGCTACAAGTTTCATGAAGATCATTTTATCAAATTCTACCTAAATCAACCCAAAAAAATTCACAAAGTTTCAAATCCAAATTGCCATTTTCTGCTACTATTCATCCTCAAAATTTTCAGATTTTCAATTTTCCAAAATCTAACACTTTAACTAATCATTTCTTGCTTTTCAACTCCATTTAAAGCAATTCATTCACTATCAATTCCATTTAAACTCAAAACACCATTTTAGGCCATAATTAATCATAAACATAAACATCAATAACAAAAGCATATTTCACCTATCTTAAACTCATATAACAATTCACATTCTTGAATTTTCTTTTTCTTTGCACATGAATAATTCACCCCAAATTCTCCTTTAATTGTCATTTAATAATTTTACATTTCAATCAAAGATCGGGGTCCAACACAAGCTGATGCTCCTTTGTTCTTTTGATTTTGCTTTCTACTTCACTTCTTCGATAATGTTTTAATAAAACTAAACCTCTCGGCTTTACTCTCACCTAAGCCAAGCTGATGCTGCCTCGTTCTTTTGATGTTGCTTCCCGCTTTGCTTCTTCGATCTTGCACCTATTCTTCTTAACTCTTTCTATCCTCCTTTTGCGTTAATTCATGGAATGTCTCTTTCCTAGGTTGAGTTATGCTCATTACCAACAAAACTTCTTAATTTTGTTCTCTATCAACTACATATGGGTATCTTCTTTTTTCATTTCTTTAGTGCTTCTCAAATTTGTTCAATTTGCCTATGGTTAAACAAACGAAGCAAGTGAATTGGTATTGAAATCATGGGCAAATTTCAGTTACTTTGTTTGTTTAATCATAGGCAAATTTAACAAATAAATTTGAATTGGTGTTGAAATCATATTGTTTCTTTCTCTTACACTTGCCCGAGCCATATATTGTTATAAATTTCCTCTTCAATGATTTGTCGAACTCATAGCCTTATACTCCTATTATGGTGTTACCTTTTGCACGTCTCTTATGTAGTTGTAGTTTTATGAAGGTATGCAACTCTTCTGGGTTTTCGATTTCTAGTAAGTGTAGTTTTACTTTGTGGGGTCTACTTTGGAAATATTTCGTTGCATTTTTACTAGGATGTTTATCTTAGCTCTGGAAGTTTATTCTTAGTCTTGTACTATGCTGCTTTTATGTGTAGAACATTGGAAGTAATGCCCTTACTCTAGTGGAGTTTTTTGGAATCTGTTTGTCTTGTCTCTTGGAACTAGTTCCTGCACTCATTTGGTGTTTTTGGAAGCTTTATTTTGTGGTGTCTTGATGGACCTTGTTCTTTGGAAGCAAGGCTAATTACCTTGGGGTCTTTCGCTGCGCACAGTTAGATCAGGTACTTCTTTTGATTTCTTTTTTCACTTTTCTCATCTAGTTTCTTTGTTTTTTGATTGTTTTAGGTTGTAAGATCTTTTAGCCTTGTTGTTTAATAATATGAATTTTCTACATTTGGGCTTGTTGAAAATTAGGCTTTTTTTCTTTGTATGAGTGTTTTTGTGCTATGAACTTCTAGTCTCTTTTTAGGGAAGTTATCTATTTATAGAGTTTCAGTTCTAGAAGCTTAGATTGATATAAATGCAAATTAAACTCTGTGTTGCTTGCTGGGAAATATCTTTCACATTCTTAAGTGTTATTACATTAACGTCAAGTAACTGAGCCTCTCTCTTAAGGGGCATTACATCTTGAGAATGTGCTCAGTACTTCAATCAATTCATTGATAGTTGCTAACTTGGAAGGTCTCATTTTTCTTCTTGTATCAGAAAGGTTGCATCATTTTGCTTTATTGCATGTTGAAACTGCAATTGTTTTTTTTTTCCAGCAATTCACTTGGTTAGTTTCAACTACTACTCTTTAACTCTTTTGAGTCCTTCAAATGGTTGTTAAACAAGTTCATTCAATGATATGCATAGTGATTTAATATAAGCATAAAGCTTTATTTTTTGATAGCAATAGAATCCTTTAAGTCAGTAAGTTTAATGGATCAAAGTTATCATAGAATAGCCTTTCTAGTAAGAGTGTTGTTGGAAAACAAGAAAAATTGTACCAAGTTATGATCAATCCAAGAAACCAATTGTGCTGATGTATGGAATCTGCTTCATTTGGTTTTAGTGGTTATAGTGAAAGGAGATGAGGATACTTTTCCCCAGTCAAAGTGGAAACAATCACGCTAAAGAAAACTAAAGTAACAAATTTGGTTTAGTTATGACTTGCTAAGCTTCGTTGGCTGCTTGAATTTGGTATAATTTAACAGCCAGTGCAATGCTAATATAAATACTATTACACAACTTGACTAGGAGAGTGGTTAAGTTACTATAAGTTTGTTTCACATAAACCAATTACATTAGGAACTGTAACTTATTACATTAGGATGCAAATTCTTTGATTATTGAGTGAATTTTCTCCTACAGTGAATTACCTGAAACATATGCAGTTAATAGTTTCACAATTGATGTAAGTACAGACATTAGCGTAGCAAGACTACTAAACTTTTGAAAGACTTTGAGAAAGAAAAAAAGTTGGGTAGTTATGCCACATCTTAACATTTGTATATTGTGAGTGTATATTATTGATTATGTAGTAGTTACTAACCTCATGGACCAAAATGGTCAACCTATTATGGTGTTTTATTTTCCTTTTGAGCTTTGACTTAATCTATATTCAAAGGGACTTACCGGTGTTGTTAGACAAAATGTTTCCAATAATATGTTACGTCCAATTTTTATGCCCATTGTTCATTTGCTTTCTTCTATAGTTGGTCTTCAAAATGGGACTCATTTAACTCTTGTGCCTATCTTTTGCTTATTCTTTATGAGTATTACATATGATCTATTGATTATGTTTACTATTTCTACCTGAACCATCTTAATAGTGTTGCAAAGCATCTAGACTCTGCAAATACAATGTTTTCATTTATCTGGTGAATCATTGGATCTAATCTGCTAGTAGTCAAGCTCTGGCAAATAGCTCTCCTAAACTTTATTGGTTTGCTCTTATCCTTCCTTTTCTTTTTACTGTTTTCGGATGCGGAAGTATCTTTCCTAGAACTTACCTTCTGAATTTTATGTTTTTTTAGTTTGTAAGCTTTCTATAATATTTCTTGGTTCTATTCTTTGTTTTTTCTATGTTGCTTTGGCATGCATCATTGGTATTGCTCTATATTGCTGTCTTCCTTGTATAATTGCCATCTTATATGCTATTACGGATCAGGTATCTCTAGCTTATTCTTGATCTAATCTTATTCATTTTTTATTTTGATGACATAAGATACTTCATTAATCTAGTCATTTGAGAGTTTCTTCTTAGTCTATCTAACTCTGTTTTCTAATGGCTTACAGGTTTGAGCACCCAATTCAGTTTTTAGTCCCCAAGATGTAGGATAAAGAACTATGAAGATTACTCATAATTGCAGTGTGAATTATCATTTCTTCAGTTGTTCATTCGATCTTTGGTGTGCTTTAGTTGTCAAAAGGAATCAAGCCTTTGACATTTAGTGGTATTAGATTGTCTTCAAGGTACAATTCGCATATAGATAATGGATTTTCTTAGTGGAGTGGGACAAGTTCTCTTTTATGAATAGACATGAGCTTCTTGATATGGGTTTAGATCTTTTGTATGAATTAGTCTATTCCAACTCTTTGGAGCTTGGTGGGAATAGGATGTGGTCTCATGAGCATAGACATTGATGCTAGAAACCAAGCCTACACTGTTGCCATTGTTTGTTGCTCATGAACATAGTTATATTCCATATATTTTAATCTAATTTTAGTTCAACTACCAAAAAAAAGTACATATTTTTTTAATAACAAATAGACCTTATGTTGTATAGTCTAATACTTTATGAGATGGATTAAGATTTTCATGTAAATTCATATATGTTAAGTGACGTTTCTTCCATATCACATTCAAACTTGATTTTTATACAATAACACTGAATTAATTTTGATTAAAAATGAAGTAACTTTTATTTTAATTCTTTAAAAGAAATATGTTGTTCCAATCCTTGTACGTGATTATTTGGATCCTCTGTTTCAATAAATTTGTTCCAACCTAGTCTCGCGACAATACAACGTCGTTTTAATAAAACTCAATTTTGTTGTGTATCAATCAGCTCTCTTTTAGCTTCAACGAGGCTGATGCCTTTTCCTTTTTCTTTCTTTTTTGTTTCTACTTTACCAACACGTGGGAATGTCAAATACAAAAACTAAATTTTTTTGAAAGAATTTATTTAGCTCCAATTGTTAGATATTTATTAAAGTTTAATGCTAAAGGTTTCGTTTTTGCTTCTTAATTAAATTATGTATTCTACACATAGTGTTTCTCTATATTATAAAAGTGAAGTATCCATTTTCAATTGTTTTTTAGGATTTTTCCCTCAGGATCAAACCTAATAATTTTATGGCAGGTGTAGCTTCATTTTGTCATCAGTTAAATTTTGAAGATAGTAATGAAGTTGACAGGAGTGTAGGTGAAGATGAGCTTATAGTTGTCATGAGCTTAAAAATTAATCAGGATTTGCAAGCCACCCGCTCATCCAAAAAATTAATACCAAAAATTGGAATGGAATTTGAGACAAAAAAAGATGTTTACCAATTCTATTTGGCAAATGTTAAAGAAGTCGGGTTTGGGATAAGGAGAAGAAAAAACCACAAAGATAAATCTGGAAACTTCATTGACAGATTGCTGAAGGTAAACAAGAAAAAGACAAACGAAATATGTATGTACAAGTAGCACACCCTGAAATAAGATTTGGTTGTGAAGCTAAAGTGAGAGTCAGTCGTCAAGGAGGCAGATAACTATGTGTGGTTCAGTTTATTGAGGAACATAATCACTACCTCTCGAATCCAAACAAGACACACTTATACAGATCTCACTAAAAGTTAAGTTTACCTA
The DNA here is from genome assembly GCA_025531925.1 of Erythroxylum plowmanianum. Classification (NCBI taxonomy): domain Eukaryota; kingdom Viridiplantae; phylum Streptophyta; class Magnoliopsida; order Malpighiales; family Erythroxylaceae; genus Erythroxylum; species Erythroxylum plowmanianum. The sequence goes on from JANVCQ010000004.1 coordinate 15,569,979, forward strand.
TAGCAATGCAAATTGAAATGTCAATTGAGGTAGGAATCCCACCAAAGACATTATATGATGTCATGGTTAAGCAAGTAGGTGGTCGAGAGAATTTAGGTTTCATACCAGATGACTACAGAAATTACTTACGGTCTAAAAGAACGAGAGATGCGAAAAGAGGGCATATAGGAGGTGTTATGTAATATTTGCATAAAATGCAATTAAATGATCCAAATTTTTTTAATGATATTTAAGTTGACGAAGATGATTTAATAACCAACATTTTCTGGTCAGATGAAAAGATGAGAGCAGATTACTCAATTTTTTGTGATTTTGTTTGCTTTGACACAACTTACCAAAACAACAATGACGATCGTCCCCTTACATTATGTGTAGGTGTCAATCATAACAAGCAAACTACATTCTTTGATGTTACATTGTTATATGATGAGACATCCCTTACGTTTGAATGGTTATTTGATACTTTTGCGAAAGCTATGTGTGATAAAAGACTTAAAACTATTCTTATAGACTAAGATGCAGTAATGACAAAGGCTCTAGTAATAAAATGACCTGAAACTCATCATTGCTTATGTATTTGGCACATATATCAAAATGTGGCCATCCATTTAATTAGTGTTTTCTCTCAATTCAAAGATTTTGCTACAGATTTTAGCTCATGCGTATATGATTTTGAAGAAGAGGAAGATTTTGTAAATGCATGGAATGAGATGTTATGTAAATACGGACTTGAAGATAATGAATGGTTGAGGCACATGTTTGGGATAAAGGAGAAATGGGCTTTAGTGCGTGGAAGACAAATTTTTTTATGCAGGCATAATGACAACACAAAGAAGTAAGAGCATGAATAATGTTATAAAGAGGTATGTTATTTATCGATACAAATTCTTGCAGTTTTTTCTTCACTTTGAAAGACTCCTTGAAGATCGTAGATATGAAGAGTTAAAGGCTGATTTTAAATCAAGTACAAGTATTCCCTCATTATTGTATGTAATTGATACTTTGAAACACGCAGCTAGTGTTTATACTCTTAAGGTGTTCAAGTGGTTTCAAAATGAGTGGTGTAAGTCTCATAATTGTTGTATTGAAAGTTTTAGGGAGGATGGATCAATCACAAATATCAAATTACCACTCATAAGAAGAGCTATTATCATATAGTTACTTATAATTTATCAAATGGAAAAGTTGAATGTAGTTGTAAAAAATTCAAATTTGCTGGAATTTTATGTTATCATGTTTTAAAAGTTTTTATTGTGAAAAATATTATAGAGATCCCAAGTCAGTACATATTGAAAAGGTAGACACATAAAGCAAAACTTGGATTCGTGGGATATGAAAATTTTGGAATCAATATAAGCAATTTAGATCCTAAGATATGTCAAAGTATGCAGTATAAAGAATTGTGTGGGCTATATGTTCAATTGGTTATAAAAGTATCTGAGAGTGAAGAGACTTACAAAATTGTTAAAGATTATATTTCGAAGATGTTGGGAATCGTTGATACTAGACTACAAGGTAATGAATCAACTATCTAACAGTCGATTGCGAGCTCCAATTTTAGATTGCAAGGTGAAGAGATGATTTAATATTTAAGTGTTACAACAGATCACTTGAATCAAAATGGGATTGAAATTCGTGAAAAGAACAATATTGGAATTAAAGGAATCAAAATCAAGAAGAAAAATGTTTTAGGTAAGAAATTGAGGGGTGGCTTGGAGAAGGCTAAGAAAAAAAGGAAATCAACTAAAAAAGTTCAACACTTGGGAAAATCTTACAATTGCAGCACCAACATTACCATTTAATCTTGAGGTTCTATCTGTAAATTGTTTTTTCTTCAATTCCATGTCTGTTACATGTGTACTTTTTAATAAAAAAAAGATTCAATGTTTTAACAATTAGTCTAGTATTTTGATTATATACTCTTTTAACTTTTTTGATGATAAGTTGTCTCTATCAATTCAAGTCAAACAAATTCTATTGAAGGTGTTCCATTTTTTATGGACATGACCTACTCCCAATTGGTATTTATCTTTTTCTAGAAAAATATTACTAACGACATTATGTTTAGTAACTTATTCACAATTCACTAATGATACTATTTTTTATGATTCTTATAGGCACAACAATCACATGGTGTGAGCAATGTGATGATAAATAACTCACGACAAAATAGTAATGTTAACTATGATAGTGCAGATATAGGTGGTTTCGTTGAAACATGTGATTGTCTAGCTCCATGTACATGAGGTCTATTTTGTAAATACAAAGTGAAAAGAAAGTAGAGTGTTTAATTTAATTTGTGCATCTTTATCGACAAGGTGCATATTTTGTTTCCTACTAAGAATTGGCAATTTTTTCTTATACTCATTATTATGTAATTTTTATATATTTTGTTGATTATGTATTGTCTATAAATGATGAATCCTTATGTTAACAAATATTTTTGTGCCAAAATGCAAAATGTTTAATTATTGAGATTGTCATGAAACTTCTTATAATGGTATGGACAAAAAATAGACTTTGATCTTCTATTTTTTGTCAGGGATGACATTGTGGGGGAAATTATTAGCAAAAGTGAAAATGAATATAAAGTTGTAATGTAAATGAAGCTGCGAGAAACTCATGGTGGAATGAAAAAAAAAAGAAACTAGATTGTATATAAATGTGTATTCATGGGTTACAATCTTGAAAGTTGCATTCTCGAAAACTAATCAACACTAGTCAGTTTTGAGAATAAATCACAATCAATAAATATAATCGCCACAAAAGATTTTTTGGATTCATGAGCTAAACAATTATAATACAAGTATTGACTTTAACTCCGACTTTCCTTCAATATGCACCAAAGATAGCCAAGAGAAGCAAGAAGTTAAACCAGTTGCATCTCTGTTGCTAGCTGAAAATGTAAGACTTGGAGCCGAGCTAGTCTGGCATCCAAATGCTTACCAAAATGTCACTACTAGATGATGATTCGTTGAACTCCATATGCTCGCAAAATATTGGATCCCTTTCTCCACACAAACACTCTTCCCTTTGAACTAACACAACTTGAGCTGAATTATTGTTGTCAATAGCAAGTCCTAAAATCTACCATAAGTGTTACACTATTTCTGTCCCCATTAAAACTAATCCAAGCAAAAGATATGCGGCATATTATTTCATTTGTACCTAGTTAAATAGCTAAACAATCTCTAGTACCAAACTTGGGTTTTTCATAGTGTAAATGAAAGGAATAAAGAGTGTACGTATAGCAATTTTGCAAACATGCCCCCGATTTTTCAAGCACTTCTTAAAAGCATTCTAGTTTTCTAGAATTAACAAATAAGGACTGTTAGAATGAATTTCAACTTCTGAGTAAATTCTACAAATTAGAGCATGTATCTGCATCTTTCTTGATTGTGGAATCCCTAACATTAAAATGTCCTAGAACAGCAGAAGTCCAATAAAACAGAATAATTTTCCTAAGAAGTAAACATAAGTCCAATAAAACGGAATAATTTTCCCAAGAAGTAAAAAAATATCAAGATAAGAGACAAAACCATCAACAATGAAAATAAAACCGAAACTAAACCTTGACAATTAGTTCTTCACTATCGATAGCAATCTTGTCAGGTTGAAGGGTCTCATATTCCTTGACATCAACCCAAGCAACAGTGCCAAAGCCTCCTATAAAATATATGTCCTTGACCATTGACATATGTTAATTCCTGAAATAATAATGGAATTGAAAAAATGAGATTTTTAATTTATTTTGACAATGTAAGTTTGTTTTGAAAAAATATAAACACTTAAGTTATGTTTGTTTAATTGTACATGCCTTGTAGGAAGTTGATCTCATAATGAACAACTAATATGGGAGTTGCACCAAAATTCAAGGTCTTTAGGCCACTCAACTGGCATTGAATTGGAAAATTTTTATATACAGAGACACACTAGCTTGTCTTAGATAACTCTAGAAATTTACAGTAGTCAGACATTAATAGTTCTCTAGCACACATGCTACCAACTGACTACTCAATATCTTTTTTATTAAGTTCTCTCCATATATCGAAGGGTCCCATAACCACGCAGCTAAAAGTGCAGATAATGAAAAATTTAGCACAAAACCACTGAATGTCCATAGCTTTAAACAGACCATGATAAAACTATGATACTATAGAGCAAACCTTATTTTTTGCAACCTAAAATAGTAGAAATTTCCCCATTCTTGGAAAAACCCTTGTTGATGCTTTGATATATACTGCTTAGGAAGGCCTTTATTGATGTTTTGATATATACTGCTTGGATTACATGAGTGTAAAGTCGAGACGATTGGAATCAACAAAGCCAACCTATATATAATGATCATCTAGTTAACATTCTAAACGTAAAGGAGTCCCAAACTTCAAAAATTTTCGCACCACATGTTAAAACATGTTGTACCTCAACAACCCTATCAAAGAAGAATGAAGTATTTATGATGATTATTTAGTGATGGATTGACTGTGAAAATGGTGTTTGAAGTGTGATGGACGTTGATCAACAAGTGGATACATCATGTTCTATTTTTGCGTAAATAATAAATAACAATTTATGAGTTGTAGTGTGGATGATTTTGTATTGAAATTGAGTTGACATGGAAGTAGTAATAAAGAGGAGATAATAAGGACATAAGCTAGAAATGATAGATTAATCAAAAGAGATAAAATAGGATCAAAATGATGATGAAGTGTGCTAGAATATGCTAGATGGAGTGTTTTCACAGAACATGCATATGTATTTTAGCCATATCTTGATCTGTACATATCCAAATGGGATAATTTTAAGTTTAGATTAAACTAGAGATAAATGGATATATTTTTTATGAAGGAATCAAATTTTAATTCTGTCTTTAAAATTTTCAAAATTTGGCTTGAAGTTGAGTACAGTGTGTTGTCGCAGTTTGGGAATAGTCCATAGTATTTTAGGTATAACTTGCAGAATACTGAACCAAACTACATGAAATTGGTGTTATTAGAAACTTAAGACATAAAGGAATATTTTTTAGAAGAATTTATCATCTAAATACCTTATTGTCTTTGTCAAAATGGCCATGTAAGATTATCCTAAATGTCTATTTTGAGAAAAGCTGGATCGATGCTTGAATAAGGGATCATCAGGTAATGCACAATCGTGCTTGTAGGAAACATTAGAGAGTTGCATGATCGTGATAGAGAGGAAATAGCAAGAAGTTGCACGATTGTGCACAAGCACGATTGTGACAGATAAGGTGCACTTCTGTTTGACAACTTTCAACACTCTTCACTCTTTTGACCATAACTCCTTCTTCGGACCTCCGATTAACTTGAAATTTCAACCACAAACTCCTCACACAATGTCTTTCCTCTCCACCAAATTTCATTGTCATCTGAATTCACTAGGAAAGAATTGGTAAATGGTTGATTAAGGAACTTAGGAAAGTCAAGTTTCGCAAGATATGATTTATGAATGATCATAAGATGTGAATTAAGGAAATATACCCTAGATATTGTATATAAGGACGAAGTAAGTAACGCTACAATATACTTTTGATTTTATGAAATGAAAATGAGGAATTAGGTTTTAAATATTGTGATATTGATGTTTTTAAATGATGATGCTGGGATTAAGTTAGTGACGTGATTGCTCTAGCATGCCACCTTATAGGGTACGTACTCAGATATCCTTCAGAATGTCAGGTATGTGTCCTGTGGGAGTGGGGAGCTACAATTATTATTATTATTATTATTATTATTATTATTATTATTATTATTATTATTATTATTATTATTAATTTTCTACTTATTATTATTCTTCTTATTATTAAGTTTAGTATTTTTATTAATTATATTATATTTTTGTTATTATTATTAAATTCCTTATTATTATTATTAATTTATTGTTCTTCTTCCTATTATTATTATTAATTTTCTACTTGTTATTATTCTTATTATTATTAATTTTAGTATTTTTATTAATTATATTATATTTTGATATTATTATTAAATTCCTTATAATTACTAATTTTCTTCTTCTTCTTACTAATTTTAATATTATTAATATTATTGTTATTATTAAATTCCTTATTCTTATTAATTTTCTTCTTATCATATGACTTTCCAACATTTTGTAGTCGTTAATTTTTCCTGGTCTGACTCATGTTAGCTGTTGGACCCCGATTTTCTTAGTGAAAATTAGAAATTATTAAATGTATGAAATGAGTAAATTTGTATGGATTATGAAAATAAAGTGAATGAGTTGATTGAAATGGAGTTGAAAAAGAAAGAAATGATTAGTGAAAGTGGTAAATTTTAGAGAATTA
>JANVCQ010000004.1:15598230-15612157 GCA_025531925.1 Erythroxylum plowmanianum
TTCATCAAATTGAATCAATAAATCATATGGGTAAGGATAAAATTCAATTATTAAACCACAATCAAGAACAAAATCAAGCAAGTTTACACTGAATCACAAAACACTAACCCCAGAATTTTTGGGGGTGAAAATCCCTAAAAATTGCAAAATATCTAAGGATTCATGCATAAACAAGTTAACTAGAAGAAAATACTTACTTGGGTGTCGTAATTTGGCAATAAAAACACAAAAATTAAGAGGAAGATGGGTGATAAAAAGTGTGTTATGAGAGAGAAAAAAGAGAAAAGTGAAAGAATTAGGATATTTTAAATGTTGTTGCGGGCTTTCAATGGTCTGCTACACAATTGCGTATTTGACTGTGTAAGTTGTTGACTCATTAAAATCCAAGGGACATAGGAATGCAGGTTTTCATAAACTTACAAGGTCACGTCCACAGGAGTGTATATGATTGTGTAAGTCTATATGGGCGTGTCTAGTAGGTGTGTAACTCTTTGTGAACGTGTGTAAAACATTTTTAAAAGGTTCAGAGTGTGCATGGTCATGTTTAGAGATTGTGTGTAAGTCTTTATGACCGTGTACAACATGAAAAATGGTTGGAAAAACTTAAAAATTGATCACTCAAAGTTACAAAGTTTAACACGATAAATATACACAATCACATTAGAATGCTTTATATCCTAACACTAAAACACGTAAAAAAATCAATAAAATATTATGCTAAAATGAAAATAGAAACAAAATGAAATGGAATTAAAAATAAAATCAATTCTAAGTCTTAAGTTGCCTCAAAAGTATCACTTGTTTAATGTCTTTAGCTCAACGTACCCTTTATGTTTACCGTTAACTGGGGTCTATAATTAATAGCTTGCTTTCCACCTTTTTCTCCACATAGTAGTTTAGAAGCCTATGAATAAGCCACAAGTTGTAAGATAATAATAAGCACATAATTTATCAAATTAAAAAATCCAAGTGATTCCATTAATGCCTTTTTCGGTAATAAACTATCAATAAAATAGGGAATAATAAAACCTTATGAATCGTCAGTTGACTCAAACATTTTGTCTTGTGGGAACGCAGTATGCTCTTTTTCTTTCTCAATCTCCGCTTTATACTCCTCTACTTCCTCTTCTTAGATAGAAGTTTCCATCTCTTCTTAAATTGCAACTTCATTCATGATGTCAGCCTTTATCTCCTTTTCAAACAGGTTTTCCATTAAAAATTTTGGTTGAAGCATAATCATTTCATGCATCAGTGTAAGATTTGTTCCATTATGAATTATCAACATGCTCATATCTCCACTATGAATTATCGATATGCTTATATAGTGTATTTTGAGTTTATTTTTTCATGCAATAAAAATGCTACCACATATAATCTAGTGCTTAACATTCATAATTATAACGGTTACTCCTACAAATGTCACAACACAACATAGATATCGGTTATGATTCTATATTACTTGGAAAACTCCCTACATTCCTTATTAATAAGGCATTGAAAAGTTGCCCAAGTGGAACCTCTAAGTTATTAAGAGAAGAGTAGTTCTTCATTATTTGATCAAATTTAGCTTCCATCCTATCTGACTTTTATCTTGACTATCAAACTTGGAGCTCAACACATCCATTGACCTGTCTAACTTGGATTCCAAAGATTTGTGTTTGTCTTGTTAAAAATTTGGTGGACCTTGTGTTCTCATGTTATAATGAAAAATTAGTAGGTTTTAAATTGCCCTATCATGTTTTTTCATAGAGATAGCAATATAAGTATGATGTTTTTCCCCTAAATCATATAAAATAAGATTAAATATCATATTATCAATAATATAAGGAATAAAAATCTACCAAGATCTTTGATTTTTTTAGGCAATTTAATTAGGTTTCTTTGTACGCCTTATTCAAGAATCTGAAATAAAAAGGCGTCTAGTTTAAAGCATTAGTAAAAGGAATATTAGTATATATTTTTTAAAAACTTCTAAAAATTTCTCAAATTTTTTGTCTAATCTCACCTTAATTAATCTTTGGGAAAAAGGTATAGACAAGTTTTATGGCAAAAGGGGAATATTTAGGTTCTTCTTTCACTTAAACTTTCTTTCCCCTGTTTCATTATCCTCAACAGATGTCTTACCTGCCTTACTTCCCCCACACTGAAGCTTCTCTAACCTAGGCTCCATAATAACTCATCATTCTTTAGTTTCACACCAATATAATGCTCTCTAGGGTTCTCAATTTTTCCAATTAGTTGACCAACAGATCTAATAAAGGAACTGGTTTAGAAAATCTAGGTTTCAAGTATCTTACTGTGAGTAGCAATATAATCTACGTTATAGTTAAGCTTCCTAATTTAATTATTGAACTCCTCATTCTACTTAACTTGAGTGGTCAAGAAGTTCTCTAGGAGAGATTTTAGGTTAGGATTTTAGGGAAGAGGATTATATGGTCTAATGATTGCCTATTATTTTGTGGGATAGAATTAAACTTGTTTATATTGGAGAAGTTATGGTGATTTCTCTAACTAGGGTTATAAATATTGAAAAAAGAGTCATTCTTTTGGATGGAGTTATTGATGAAGTTAACCTATTTAATAATATAATTATGAAAAAAATGAGTTTTTTCAATTGAAAATTTGCAGTTAAATGTCGTAAGATACATTAGTAATGTCAATAGAGTTAAACGTCTATATGATTAAATGTAAGAGATAAAACATTTTCCTTTACAACTAAAAGATTTAAGACATTAAGATCATACATGCATGGAAATTTTTTCAAAGAGGCTCTTTCACTTGACCACTTGTAATGATTTTGAGCCATATTCTCTATTAGAATATGTGCCTTTATTTGCAGTTTTATTCATAAGACTTCACTAGGAGTAACATCTATAAAAATATTTATGTTTTAGGTCATCTTATGATAGAAGGTTTAGACAATCAGTCACTTCTCTAGCTTGTGATGATGATATAACCTCAATAGCTCCATAGACCTCTCCTAAGCCTCATATAGTGATTTGCCGTCCCTTTATACAAAAGTGGTGATCTAGTTCCTTGTTTGTATAATCTTGCTTGGGTGGAATTACTTGTCCAAAAATGCATGGGATAATTGACCCCATATGGTAATGGATCCTGCCAATAAGGTTTTTATTCATGCTCTCGCTTTGTCCATTAGAGAGAAAGGGAATAACCTAATCTTTATAGCATCAGGGGAGACACCAAACTTCAATATATAGTCATATACTACGAACATAGACAAATGCAGGTTAGGATCCTTAGATGGTAGTCCTCTAAACTAATTTTGTTCCACCATAGAAAAAAGTGAGGGATTTAGCTCGAAGTCAGCAACTTTAACGTTAGGCCTCATAATGCATAAATAGATTTTGTGGCCACTTGGTATGGCGAAATCCTTTAATGTTTTATGTAGCCATCTTTGCTTCCTCAACTTTTATTATCTTCTAGAACCTTCTTTTAATATATAAGGTTCTTACAATCTTACGATCTGGTTTGACAAGATTCTTGAGATTATCAAGTTGTTGCATATAAGAAGTGTACTATAAAAGAGAAGGAATAAAACAAACTTAGTAGACAATATTAAAAGGAAAATAAAACAAAACAAATTCCTATTCTAAACAATTTGAAAATTGATCAATATCAACACCTAGAATCCAATAACAACACCAAAAACTTGATTGTGTTTTAATACAAGCGAACAAGATAACTATAGCTACGCTAGTAAATACAATTTGATCTTACAAGAATTGTTAGTTAATTAGCAATTATTCATAAACTTAATTAGCTAGACCAATGATTATGATCGATTAAAGAAGAAAATAAAATAAACAAAATTTAAATTAAAAAAGCAACATTTAAAGATAAATCAATCTATGAATAAGCTAGATTTATGTAAGGTTTTCTCTAGGACTTCATTATGTTTAAGTTCACTCTGATTTAATGAATACTTCTAGGTTCTTATATCAGTAAGAATTCCTAAGTAATTTTATTCTCTCTCCCGATATATAATTCTTACTCTTAGATTAGTTAATTGAAATCTCTTTTAAATCAAAACAACCTAAGAATATATTTGTTTACTCTATGAACTCTCTTAATAGGTTTTCCTTATCCAACATTCATTATTGAATAATTGCCAATTCCTTGTAGTTAGATGGATAATGAGACAATATTTCCTTAACCTAACATTTGAGATCACAAAGTAATAGTCAAAAAATTGTTGCAATCATAAATCCTTTTGCATAAGAAGTCAGATATTGCAGGAACCTTACATGTAAGCAAGTCATTAGAGAGAAAAAAATTATTCTGCACTCCATACATGAAAGAATAATATATCTTAATTTCACATAACTCTATTTATAAGAAAATTAAAGAGAAATAGATAGAGAAAAATGTTAATCTTTTTTTAAGATTAAGTATGTTGGTATAGATAAAAAATGTTACATCAATCCAACAGTTTCTTTTTTTCTCAACCTTCTTTACTTTCTTGGAATTATTCACTTAAATAGTCTCCGAAAGATAATAGTATCTATTTATATGAATCGCAACTTATGAAATACATATAAATAATTATACAAGCTTTCGTGGAGGGTTAATTCTGTTGCATTGGCGACTGTTAAGGGAACAATGGGCTTCCATGGAGGGTTGGAAACATTTCTTTTGCACTGGTGATAGTCAAAGGAATAATGGGCATATATGTGTTGTCAATGAGTTACAAGACTTGTTTGCATAAAGATTCTTCACTTCCATTTATGGATACGAATTGAAAATTTTAAAAAACAGGATAAAAAACACGAGATTCTCCTTATAATTTAACTAATTTTAAGAACATTCTTTAATATTTAATTTTGAAAAGAAGTAAAATTTTTTATTTTAAAAAAATATTTCTTCTATTATACTTTAGTTAAAAAAATAGCGAACACATATGACATAAACATCACATCTCGAGCTATTAAATATTACTGATATGGTAACTAAACTCAACTCTTAAGTTCGATGTGAAATAATTAAACAATTCAAAATAATAATTTAAGATACTTATAATAAATATTAATTTAAATCAAATTTTATTAATTCGAATCTTATTTAAAAGTTGAGTTGAATAATCATATGAATAAAATTTGATTAGTCTACGTATAATATTCATGTCACATTTGTTTTTCCGTTATTTTTTTAATGAAAGTTTAAAAGAAGAGTTTTTCTGAAAAATTGAAAATTTTATAAATTGAATTTAAAAGTTACTTAAATTACGAAAGAACCTCGTATCTTTTGCCATTCAAAATATTATATACTCTAGTGTCTTAAAGTCCCTCTTAGAATTGATCGTATATGCACAAATACTTCAGTCACAACCATGTGGAATTTGAAGTAACAAAGTCTTTGGTGCCTAAAATCCTTGGATTAACAATCCAAAAGATGACAAATGATTTAGTAACTAAATTACCACAATACACTAGAATTGCAATATGGCCAAACTCTAAAGTTATAAGTTTAAAAGGCAATTTCTTTCAATTCCACCATCTTTTTTCTAGATTAATAAAATTTGATTAGTCTATGTATACATTTGTTTTTCCGTTATTTTTTTAACGAAAGTTTGAAAGAAGAGTTTTTCTGAAAATTTGAAAATTTTATAAATTAAAATATTTTCTAAAAGTTACTTAAATTAAGAAAGAACATCGTATCTTTTACCATTCAAAATATTATATACTTTAATCTCTCAAAGTCCCTCTTAAAATTGATCGTATATGCACAAATACTTCAGTCACAACCATGCGGAATTTGAAGTAATAGAAGTCTTTGGTGCCTAAAATCCTTTGGATTAACAATCAAAAAGATGACAAATGATTTAGTAACTAAATTACCACAATACACTAAAATTGCAATATGGCCAAACTCTAAAGTTATAAGTTTAAAAGGCAATTTCTTTCAATTCCACCATCTTTTTTCTAGATTAATAACATTTGATTAGTCTACGTATAATATTCATGTCACATTTATTTTTTCGTTATTTTTTAACGCATGAAAGAAGAGTTTTTCTGAAAAATTGAAAATTTTATAAATTGAAATATTTTCTAAAAGTTACTTAAATTACGAAAGAACCTTGTATCTTTTGCCTTTTAAATACTTTAATCTCTCAAAGAGCCTCTTAAAGATAATCATATATGCACAAATACTTCAGTCACAACCAATGACGGAGTCAAGAATTTAAGATAGAAGGGCTAAAATATTTAATTTTTTTAAATTTTGGGAAGGCCAATGTACCACTGGCCTCTAAATAACTCCACTCATATATATATATATATATATAATTAAAAATATTTAATTTTTTAAAATTTTAGGGGCCTAGTGTCCCACTGGATCTCATGTGTCTCCGCCTCTAGTCACAACCATGTGGAATTTGAAGCGACAGAAGTCTTTGGTGCCTAAAATCCTATGGATTAACAATCCAAAAGATGACAAATGATTTAGTGGCTAAATTACCACAATACACTAGAATTGCAATATGGCCAAACTCTAAAGTTATAAGTTTAAAAGGCAATTTCTTTCAACTCCACCATCTTTTTTCTAGATTAATATACTAAGTGACTAACCATTCTCAAAATTCAAATGGAGTTTTATAGAAAAAAGTTAGAAAAAACTCGAAAATCTTGGAAAAATTTTACTAAATTAACACTAAGCCATACCTACACCTTTTTATTATTTCAATCAATCGAACTACAAGCTATACAATTTTTTGTTTTAATCCATATGATAAGAGAATTGTAGAATCTCTGTAAAATAAGCTTTTCACTTTTTTCTTATTTCTGATTGTTCTCTTATCTAATACTTATATTTTTAGTAAATCATATCTTATGTATAATTTTTTTAATAGTTGTAGCGTTTAGTATTATGAAGTTTGATATTATTACATTATAGGTGCTTATCCACCATAGAACTCTCATAGAAAGTTTGAATGACTATCCTAAGTGTCACCATGCTGCAAAAGTACTCAAAGATTAAAATAACATTGTTAATGAAATCAGATGAACGGAGCAGAGGATAAAAAATTTGACAACAAAAAAAGGACAAAGGATTGCAAAGAAAAAATACAACCTCGGCCAAGCTAATATTTTAGAGCTCTAACGAAGACACAGGAATCACCGATTTGGGGCCAAAGCCTAACCCAAACATTGATAATCGAATGTGTATAAGAGAGGTGGCCCTTAACAAAATATCGCAGACCCAAAAGACTAGCCCATTTATTATTTCCTAAATTATTACAAAATTAAATGAGTTTACTCAGAAACTTTTCTTTGGTATAATTTCAAAATCACTAGATATTTTGTTTATCATAATTATAAGTTGTTGTCATTATATTTTTCTTTTTTCTTTTTTATAGTAATTATTGTTTGACACAATTTACCGATACATTAATTAATATTTTTATTTGAAATAACTTATGTAATTTTTAATTTTAAAATTTTGGAAAAACATCTTTCATGTGTACCCCGAAAATAAATTTATCTTAATATTATATAGCAATATACAGAAATTTTTTGAATAACACTTATTTTGGATTTATCAAAATTTATAATTTCTATCGTTTGGATTATTATTTGCAAAGAAGCACCTCAAAACATTCAAATCAAATTTGGTATAGACTGAAATTTGAAATAAATTAAGTTTAATTTAAATTATTGTAGTTATATTATTTTATATAAAATAAATGACATAAGTAACCGTTTACTCGAAACGGATATGCTTCTATTTCCATCTTTCGTAGACGATCCCGAGCTTTTTCCAGTTGCTCAATGGCCCCCCGCGTAGTTCTTCTGAATTAATTAAGGTCTCTAGATAACATACTTCCTGTAACCTCAAAATCTGTAACACTCTTGCAATTTTGTAAGAATCAATTTTTTTATTAATCTCGAAGAAGACTTACTAGCAAAAAAAAACCCAAGTTATGATCAATAATTAACGATCACCCTTCTACATTCAGAACATAAATAAAGGTTGAAATTACGTGTTAAATTTTACAATTTTATTAAAATTTAAGTTCTAGTATTTAAACAAGACCTTAACGTTGTCAGTATTTAAAAAATTATAATATTTTACAATTTAGTTCTTTAACTAATCAAATTGTAAATTTATACGAGAATTTTGTTACTCTTGCTTACGTAAACTTTTTTAAAGTTTAAAACCAATATACGTCACATAGATGGGATGTAATCCCCTTAAACCCTAAATTTAGGGATTTAGGGATTCACAAGTTTGAGACCCTAAATCCCAAAACTTACCTGCTTATCTTACTCCTTGGGTAGTTACTTCGGGATCTTTAAGATAACCAAGCTTCCTCCGTTGACTTAAATGACTCATTATCAATGGATAGAGATTAATGAGATATTTTGGATGATGTGGCGGGTAAGATTATTGTAGATATACATCAGGCCTAAAAGATAAAGACCATGTGGGAGGATCATGTGAAGATAATAGAGCTTTATATAGATATGAATGTATCATTTCTAGTTAAATGTAATCTCTTATTATGTTAGTTGTGATGTAGCTAAGTCCTATTAGATAGATACCTATTTGGATGGGGATGTAATCCAACTAGTTAGTTTAATGTAATTTGATAAGAATAGAGGTGATCTAGTTAGTTCAATTCAATTAAAATTTTGAATTATAAAGCCAGAGATGCCTATAAATAGCTTATTTGAGCCTTGCTCCTAGAGAAGAAAGGTAAGAGAGGAAGAAAACACATTAAGAGAGAGCATTCCATTCTATACTTTTGGGCAAGTAATAAATGTTGGTTTGTTACCATAGCTCTTACGTGTTTATTATTACTTATAATTATTTAATACATTCATAGTATTCTTACTCGAGTGTGAGAGTTAAACAATTCGAGCATCATAAAGCATTCGAGAACATGGTTTTGTTGATCAACGATCAAGTGGGAAGGTTGAATCTTGCTTAAACAGATCTAAGTGAGATTACCAGGGAAATGATTAGACATAACTTTGATATAAATTTGGGGTCTATAAAAACCTTTGTAACGAATGGTATCAAAGCCAAAATATCAATATGGCGAGAGTTAGCAATTTCACAAAGCGTGTCAATAGAGTGGAGGCACTCATAGGTCCAATTCTTTAAGGGGAGGAAAAGGTCACTTCCTACTCATCTCGGTTCAAGATTTTGGAGGCACAAATCCAACGATTGCAACATCATCAAGGAACAAAAGGATTCTACATTGGAGATTAGATCCTAAGGTGTGCCACTGCACTGCAGGATGTTGGGCATGCCAACAATTTCTTGATGGAAAACATAGTGTTAGGGAGCTCGAAAATTTTGTATGGAATATGGAGTAATACTTTGTAAGGGTAAAGGTGCTCTATTCAAAAAAGTGTCAATCACGATTATGTATATGGTGGAGGATGCAAAGCTATAGTGGAGAACAAGAACCTCCAATGACATCAATTTGGGTAGACCTCCCATTAACACATAAGAGAAGATGAAGAAGGAACTAATAGACCAATTCCTCCCTAAAGTACTTTACAGCTCACCAGGGACAGCTTTATGATAGATGCAGGTTTGATCGTATTTGTATCTATGTTTTTTTTTCTTGATAGTTTTTATTTTTATTGTATATTTGGCACTTAATTTACTCCATTTGTATTTATAGGTTATAATTGCTTTTATGAACCAAACAGAGAAGAATTTTAGATGAAAAACAAGACATAAAACAAAGATTTGAAGTAAATAAGGGATACATACCATGTATTTGGCTGTGTAAGTTCCTCAGGTCGTACATAATTGCAAATTCTAGAGATTTTAGGTTATATACGATCTAATACACGCCTATGTATCAAACTGTATGTCTCCCAAAACCCTAAAAATTGTTATAAAAGGATGTGATCGAAGGTAAAATAGGAGCGTAGGCATTCAAAGGTGATTTTAGAGGCAGAGATCATTCAAAAGGGGTGATTTTGATTCAAAGAAGTAGAAAACATAAAGAAATCATTAAAAGATCCAAGAGAGTACAAGATCGAATCTTTACTTTGTATGAACATTCAATAGGAGATAAAAAGGAGATTTATAATTATAAACCCTTTGTTTTCTATTAGTTTTTTTTCTGTTTATATTTGATTTCATGTTTTATCATATGTAACTAAATATCTTTAGGGTCTAGGTAGATAAACCTTATTTTGTGCTACAACATGTTTTAATTCTTTTATTTAATGCAATTAGTTTAATTGATATATTGGGATTCAAATACGTATTTAATATATGTTCTAATAGATCTAGAATATTAGTTCATAATCTGATTTCATAATATAGAGATTAAGAAAAACTTGTGTATGAATAGATCTACTGTAATTGAAAGGAGTTGATTACAAACCTAGAGATTGGATGACATAGATCCTCTGGATTAGGGTCAAACTTAATAGTAGAATTTACAAATTGATAAAGCAATATTAGTACCTTTAATAATATCGGTTGGTAATTCTAAGATTAGTTGTTAATAGTCTCAAGTGAGTTATTAACATACGATAGAAATTTCTAAGGACCAATAGTCAATAAAGCAATTGTATAACAAGAGGTCAATTAGTTAAGAGTTTTTACGGAGAGTTATGACCTAGACACTAATTCTTGACACGAATTTTTTTCTAAATGATTTCTTGTTTCTCTATTCACTATTATTGCCTATTTTGTTTTAATTTCTTATGTTTTATTATCTTTAATTAAAAATTAAAATCAAATTTATAGACTAGGTAATAGAATAACGGTAATTACTAATTGTCTTTAAAGGATTTGACCCATACTTACTGGTACTAGCTATAGCTATGTCATGTACTTATGATTAATTCAAAATTGACAACCTAAAGAAGTCAATCCGACTCGGTGTAGGAATATGTGAGGAAATTCACATCCTTGATGTTGGACGTGCAAAACATGTCTGAGGAAGATAAGTTATTCAACTTCATAAGTGGTTTGCAAGGTTAGGCACAAATGAAGCTTTGGAGGCAAAAAGTGAAAGACCTCTTATATGCTATAGTGGTTATAGATGCCTTGGGGGATCTCCAAATGCCATTAGCAATTCAAACTAGCAATGAGGGTAATAAGAATGATAGGATATGGTATAGCTTGGAGAAAGGAAAGGGGAAGGTATGTGAATCTTATTAATACAAGTCCAAGAAATAAACAAAGCGGGATATTTATTTTTTCAACTATAAATGGCCACATTTTGCTTGTTAATGCCGACGGAAGGTGGGTAAGGAGCAAATAAATTACATGGTCACGAAGAATCAAAGAGAAGGAAAGGATAACTCAACAGAAGAAGTCAACCTTAGTAATGGTGCTTTGTTGGGCACAATGAGCTTTATGAAGGAGTGTTCGAATAAAAGGAAGGATAAACCCAACGAAGAGAGAATATGGTATCTGGGAGATGTTCCAATGACTAATAATTCTTCAAAGGAATCACATTTGGAGGAGTGCCCACATATTATTTTGATGAGGTGTCGAGTTCTTCTAGTAAGGGTGGATTTTTAGACCCTTAAGTCCTAATTACGAAACCATGCGAGCATTGGGGAGCCTTGACTTATATTTGACACTTAGGATGATAGAATAAGGTAAAGAATTGCAAGTGGGTAAGGAAAATGGTCATTGTCAATGAGTTGACATGAATTAGTGCAGAAATCTTAGACGATTTGTAAGATTAGGATGTGAGACTAAAAGATAGCTTGAGATGGACCTTAGGTTGATGGTTAGCTGGACCACATGTATGAGGGAGACATATAAGAGCTCTAAGGACTTAATGTGTGCTCAAATAGATGGACCATAACTAATGGACTTGACATAGGTGGGCATTAGACCGAATTAGTGTTATGAAAGGCTTTGGGTTTAAATGGCTCATTATCAATGGATAAAGATCAATAAGAGATCTTGGATGATTTGGTGGATAAGATCATAGTAAATATACATCAACCTTAAAAGATAATGACCATGTGGGAGGATTATCTGAAGATAATAAAGCTCTTTATAAATATGTATGTATCATTCCTAGTTAAATGTAATCTCTTATCTTATTAGTTGTTATGTAGCAAAATCCTATTAGATAGAGACCTATTTGGATGGTGGTATAGTCTAATTGTTTAGTGATATAATCTGATAAGGATAGAGGTGATCTACTTAGTTAAGTTCAATTAGGATTTTGAATAATGAAGTCAAAATTGCCTATAAATAGCTTATTTGAGTTTTACTCCTATAGAAGAGAGATAAGAGAGGAAGGAAGCATATTGAGAGAGAGTATGCCTTTATATAATTTTAGGGAAGTAATAAAGGTTGGTTTTTATAATAGCTCTTATATGTTTATTATTACTTATGGTTACTTAATACTTTTATAGTATTCTTATTCAAGTATTAGAGTTAAACATTTTAATGTTCGTGAGCCATTTGAAAACAAGGTTTTGTTAGTCAACAATCATGTATGAAAGTTGAATCTCGCTTAAATAGATATAAGTGACATTGTCGTACAAAGGAGTAAATGATTATAGGAAAACCTTTGTAACAGTTGTCTTCTAGCCATCTTATGATGTCTCATGTATAGCACATTTTTGCTTGATGTGTGGATAGTCTAGCCATAATTGAAGCAGTAATGGAGAGATATCAAAAGAAAATAGTTTTTAAGGATTTAAGGTTTCATAGGTTTGAAACCCTAAATCTCTAAATTTGAAATTTTTACAATTTTTAAAATTTAATAGAAGGTCATATTAGTTAGATTGATAAAATCTTTAAAAAATTGAACTAGTTAAATTTTGCACAAAGTTTATAAAAGTGATTTTACATATTACTAGCGTTCTCTCTCCTTCCAAGAAAAATCACTAAACTCGAGGAATTCATCAAGCCCATGAAAATACGTAATCCCTCGCAAAGGCTTGAGAATGAAATTAAGGAATTAGACCTTGTGCTCCCATTTGAGTAATGAATTGGAGGCGAAAATAAATCAAGCAATTAGGATTCAAGGTGGAGAAAATTTGGAAATATGGGTAAGAAACTTCAATGAACATTGAGCTTGAGAATTGTAATCGACTCGTTTGGCATTTTTAACTTAAAGTCGTTGCTTAGAAACACATGGGTATAGGTTTTGTCTTTATGGTCATAGACCCAATAAATAATTAAGTTCAATCCATTATCACCAAGATTTAATAAGGTTGTGTGGGTTTGCTGTAACATCCCGTTCACATACTAAGGGTTAGAACCCTAAAATACAGTACATGTGAGATCAATAAGAGATTAAGAAAAAATACATTTTTATGCTCATGCATATTGTCAGCATACACACCTGTGAATTTGAATTTTTGCACACATTAAAATGGCTATACATGCACTCATTGACATTTTTTGGGTATAATTAATTATTAATGTGCTTTTATTGAGAATTGTAAATTATTTGTATTGAAAACTGAATTGGAGGAGTATAAATAGTTGGATTATAATTTTGGTGAATTTTAGGAGAAATTTTCAAAAAAAATATGGGGTATTACTGGACTAGAAAAATGTCATGTGGCAAGTAAATTGATAAATAGTTGTAGAAATAAGAGTCGAATGGCAATCGAAATTTTTATAAATAACCTTGGGATTTAATGACTTATGTCATTGAATTGGGAGACAAATGGAGTAGAAATTGGAGACAAAATGGACTAGTTATTAAAGTGGACCAAATGGAATCATGGGGAGGTGCTATGTGTCATTTGCCACACCACATTTATAAGTCATGAATTTGTTAAATGAAAGACCATATTTGGGGTCTTTCAGTTAACCATTCACGAAATATGCTACCTTTCTTCATCCTCTTCAACTTTTTCTTCATTTTCCCTCTTTCCATTTACGATACCCTCTTCTCCCAAGCTTTAATGTTGAACCTTGCCTTCTTCCATTCCTATCCACTTAAATACTT
>JANVCQ010000004.1:15612257-15622632 GCA_025531925.1 Erythroxylum plowmanianum
GCATATGCATAATATGAGTGATTAAATTGTATTGAATGTGAAGTGTGAAATGTGTAATGATATGAATTATGTGTTACGTGATTGGGTGAGCCATCAATGATGGTCACTCATTGAGTTCGCAAAATTCATCCAAAATTTGCAATATTTTTCAGGACTCAGAAGAATACCCTATTAGGCAAACGGGAGTATACTTACTACATGCAAGGGAAAGATAGAGGTCGGGATTAGTTCGCGTCTGTATTAGTATTTTCCTACTTTTGTATAAATTTGTATTCCGCGATTTCTATAAAATAGTGTATTCCGAAATTTTTTTATAATGCGTATACAAAGGAATTTATGGTGGAATGTAAAGACATTATGACTAAAGTATTTTGTATTTGTAATGGGCCTCAATTGACTATTGAAATTCTATTGATTGTATTGTATTGATTGAAAATGTTTATGAATAAAAGTGGGCCCAAGTTGGTTATTATTGCCGCATATTATGTTTGTGGTTTCAAAAAAAATTATACCGATTTTGAATAATTAAGAGCTTTAGCATGCCACTCTCGCGGAGTACGGTCTCATATATCACTCAGGATGTCGAGCTCTCGCAGGAGTGGTGTGCTACATTTGTGATATTCAAATTGGAATTATGGATTTGATGTTTATTTAACTTTTAGGGATTATATACGTGAGATTATGGTCGAGTGTCCAGCTTTTAAGTCAAAGATTTATTGAACTTTTATTAAATAAATTAAAATGTTAAAATTTTAATTTAAAAATTGTGCATGTGATTTATTGTTAATATCAAGAGATATCTATGTGCAAAAAAATTAAAAGATTGATTTGGTGCAAAATCGAAATATAATATATTTATAACAACAACAATCTAGTAAAAATCTCGTTGACATGTAGGGTCTGGGAAGATCTAGTAGTACGCAGCCTTACCCCTAATTAATTAAGAGGTTGTTTTCAAATGATCCATATGAAAATAAATAAATAAAAATAAAAATAAAATAAAGTGAAATAAAAAACAATAAAATAAAAATAAATAATCAACATAAATAAATATAAATATAAATATAAATATAAAATAAGTAATAAACTAAATAATACGATAAAGAATAAATAATAACAAGAAGAAGAAGAAGAAGAATAACAACAACAACAACAATAATCAAGCTAAGTAGGAAAAAAACTTAGGCTAAATCCTTAAGAGGTAAGTACTACATATTAAAAGTTTAGGCTACAAGAGGAAAATGTTAAAAGACAATGATAACGACAAGGATCTCTTCATCAGAGATCCTTTATCTGTATTCTAGTATGTCAAAGTTTTCTATTGTGGTTAATGTCCTCGGTAAGTACCAGCAGTGTCATATCATTCTTGATTATTTCCCCTAATTTTTTTAGGCCTCTTTTTTTTCTTACAATTTCTAAATACAATCTTTTCGCACCTTCTCACAGAAGCGTTTGAGTGTCTTCTTTTAATATGTCCAAACCACCCAAACCTTAGAGTTAAAACCAATGATATAAAAATTGGATCAGATAATTGATTTGCCTGAATTTAGCACAAATTGAACTAATTTTTGGTTTTATTTTTATTTTTGATCATTATGAATGAAAACTGGTCAGTTAAAAAATAAAGAACTGTATGCTTCTTCTTATTCTCTGATGCCCAAACTAGTAAATATTTGGTCTCCCCTTAAATAGCTAGCTGCCATTTACACTAGAGCACCAAAAAGACGACCAAGAATACCAAATCATAAGGCCCGAGCTAAAAAATCCTACATTCAAGCTTGCATACATTTATACCTTTATACTTAACACAAAATCCAGCAAATTTTTGCAAGTCCTAAGCTCTGACTCAATCCAATGCACATAGGTGAGGCAGTTCCAACTGTGGCAAGGTCTATTGCATTGGTTAAAAAGGTAGGATGAAACAATGGAAGGCTTAGGAAATGAAGGGTGGAGATTGAAAGAGAAATGAGAAGGAGAGGAAATTTAACTCAATTATTAAGGCAAAATGATCAACAGAAGAGGATAACATTTCAGAGAAGGAGGGATATTATTTTCAGACAATCACAAATTCACAGTTTACAATAGATAGTGATTTTAGGGGCTTGGGATTGAGAGGAGAGAGAGAGAGAGAGGACTTAGTATGAGAGATTGGAGATGAGAATTGAGAGAACTAATTTAGGGTCTTCTAGATGGGAAAAATTAAAAAAAAAACTTGAAGGAGTTTTATTTTGTTTTCACTTTTCCAATTTTCATATACTATTATCGAGAAGAAAAGTATAAAGAGAAGAGATTATACTTGAAATATATCATAAAACTTTAAAATAAGAAGATATAAATATCAATTCTTTTTTGATATTACGAATATTGGTATTTGTTGATCAAAATTCAAAACAAAATAGAAATTTATTTAAACTTTAAAGAAGTATATTTGAAGAAGGAAATTAATAAGTTAATAATTAGTAATTTAGTATAGATAATTAATTTTATTAAAGATAATTTAAGAGTGTTAAGGAGTGATATTTAAACTTTAAAGAAGTATATTTAAATAATGATAAAAAGCTATCAATTAGTAATTTACTATCGATAAGTAATTTTGTTTAGGATAATTTAAAAATGTGTTAAAGAATGATATTTAAAATTTAAAGAAGTATATTTAAAGAAGGACACTAAAAACGTTTTTAATTAGTAATTAAATGTAGATAAGTAATTTTCCTTATTAAAATTTAAGAATATGTTAAAGAGTGATGTTTAAACTTTAAATAAGTATGTTTAAAGGACAATGAAAGAGTTATTAATTAGTAATTTAGTATGGATAAACAATTTTTTAGAATAATTTAATAATGTGATAAGGAGTAATGTTTAACTTTTAAAGAAGTATATTTAGACAAAGGAATTGAAATTTTCAGTGCCTTTTAAACATACTTCAAGTTTTTTAGTGATTTTAGATTTAATCAATCTTGGAAAAGAATTCAATTTATTTTTCCTATTTGAATTGATTTTCTTTAATGTTTTCAATTCTTTTTAAACCTCTTTTATGTTTCTTACTTATATACTTTGATTCCTAATGTCAAGATCACAAGTTAATTCTCTTTTTATTGTTATTTCTTTTGATGGTTGTGGTGATTAAAGTCAAACATATTAGACATAAAAGACCTAAGAATCAAGAAGGCAAAGTTAAAGGGTATTTTCATTTTTAGAATTTTATCTTTTCCTTTCATCTTTCTTCTTTGGTTCGTTATTTTGTGACTGATTTTTGTTTTAATTACTTTTATTATTTGTTATAATTATTTTTGTGATTTATTTTTATAAAAAATAACAAAATTATTTTTCTCATATTTTCACGTTAAAATTATAATGGAGAATATGGAATCATTAGAAATACATTCAACAAACGTAGAATCATTTACTTGTGGTAATTTTGATCTAGCATGGAATTATTTTTCTTCTTTTCAAGCATCTAATAAGAATGTCTAATATAATTGTATGTTTTACGATAGAACATTTAAAGGGGAAGGAATTTACATGATGAAAGAACATCTTGATGGTGCCAAGGATAATATTGCTTCTTATAAAAAAAGGTACCATTTGATGTACACGAGATGATTGGAAATTATTTGTAGTAATAAGTAAAAAAAAGTATAATAAAAGGCTGATGATATATCTTATAGAGATGGTGATGCACCATAAGTATTAGATAAAGGAAAAAGGAAAGCTACTATTGATATAGATTCTTATTTTCCTCCAAGAACTACTCCTTGTTTTCAACCTAGTTTAAAAAGGGTTTTGGTTAATAAGGATATTGTTTTGTGATGTAAGCAAGCATGGGTTACATGGTCTAATCATTTATGTATTCCGTTAAATGCTTAAATTCACTATATTTTCAAAAAACAATAGATGCTATAAAAATGATAGGTCCATGATTTAAGGTGCCTTCTTATAACAAGATTTGTGTGCCTTTACTTTAAGATTTAAAAAAGAAATGTTAATTGATTAAGGACATATATAAGTCTGGCTGGGAATCGATATGATGCATTTATGGTAGATGGGTGGACTGATCAAAGATGAAGATCCTTGATTAATTTATTAGTTCATTGTAGTATTGTAACAACTTTTAACAAGTTTGTTGATGCTTCTGATATGGTAAAAAATGTTCATACTTTATCTTAATTATTTTCTGAAATTGTTGACTGAGTTGGACCAAAGAATATTGTGCATTTTGTTACAAATAACGTAGTTAGTTATGTATTAGTTAGGTACTTGCTACAATCAAAGTGTGAACATATTTTTTGGTCTGCATCTGTTACTCAATATATAAACCTTATTTTAAAATATCTTGATAGTATCCACCATATTTCTATTCTTACTTCACGTGAATCTAAAATAATAATTTTTGTGTATAATTATATCACATTTATTTCTTGGTTAAGAAAGTAAGAAGATTTATTTAAGATTTTGCATCTTGCTATTACCAAGTTTGTAACTACATTTATTACTTTGAAAACCGCTTATGAACATAAACAACTGCTTCAAAATCTAGTGACAAGTAAATATTTTTCAAGTCATAAGTTATGAAAGAGTGTAAAAGGAAAAGAAGTTTGTGTTATTATTCTAAATAATAAAATTTGGGATGCCTTTTGATTATTGTGAAGATTGTTACTCCACTTATAAGGTTGACTAGGATTATTAACCCATATGAGAAGCCATCTTTGGGGTATATATATGATGTTATGTATATAGCTTGTAAAACAATTATAAATTTTTTAAATGAAAGGAGAAATTGTACAAGCCTTATATAAATATTCTTGACCAACAATGGGATAAGCCTCTTATTCAAAGAATCCACTCAACAACTTTTTTTCTCAATCCTTATCGATTATATAGTGGAGACGTATGCAAAAATGATATGATGGGTAGTTTATTTGATATGATTGAATGCAAAATTATTTTCTTTATTGAAGAGCAATTATAGGTGATAAATGAAATTAAATTGTATTATGAAGGTTTAGATAGTTTTGCTAGATCATATGTCAAGAGGAAACTTATGATGAAAAATGTAGCCTAGTAAGTTTTTATACTTTGAGCTTATTCTTTACTTATTAATAATATATATTTTTATTTCTCATAAATATTAATGTAAAATACAGATGAGCGGTGGGTATTAGTTAGTGAAAGTTCTCCAACATTGAGAAAACTCACTATTAGATTACTTAATAATTTGAGAATGAAGAACCTTGTTTACATTAAGAACAAGTATTTCATAGTTTTGTTTTATTTTTCATTAAATTTTTTGTTGACTTTATAATTTCTCTATTATATGTTTAGAGCACTTAGTAAGAAGAGAATGTATGATCTTGTTAATATTGATTGTATTGACCATACTAATTTTTGGATCTAAGAAGAAGAAGTATCTCCTAATCTTTATTTTAATGAACTTAAAAAGGCAATTTATGAAGAAAAAGCATTTGTCTGAACAAATGAATTAAGAATATCTACTAATAGTTAGTTGATATCTTATTTTGATTATATTTAAGTTCAAAGTATAATGTATTAAAAATTTACAGATAAGAATAATTTCGTACATTAGTAATTTATAATTTATTTGAATGCAGTAAAAAAACAATGTAGATACTTTAGATGAAACATAAGAAATTGATGTGGTTTATGACTCTTTAGATAATGTTAGCAAATTTGAAACTTTTAAAGATGATAAGACATAACCTCCTGTAGAATTATAATTATAATTTTTCTTGTTATTTAAGTTTTATGTTAGATTCAGATTTAGTTTGAATTATTAGATTTGATTTATTATTAGTTCATTATGAACATTAGTTATTCTTTTTATTTGAATAAGATATTTATTTTTACTTATTCTTATAATTTTTAGTTCTTGTTTGTTATTTGTTGATTTTATAACAATTTAATAACAGTTGGGCCTTGAAACCTTAAAACTTTCATTTAACCTATTCGATGTCTGTTTTAGTTTTTAAAATATTGGTTAAAATGACTTTTATAAAATCAAGAAAAAATATAAAATTTTTCAAGATAAATGAATGCATCAAGACATAATATAAATATATATTAAGTTAAAGTGTCATTGTTTATTGAAAAGCAACCTTATTATATATTATTAGTGCATGTAGAAAAGGATAATCATATTATAATTGTATTTTATAACGTAACTTAATAAATATGAGATGTATGTAGTATATATTATTTACAATAAATTATCATTTTTATACTTATATATCTTTGTAAATATAAACATCTTAGATATTCATGTATATGTTTTTTTATCATTTTAAAATTTTTACATAATGTCATAGATTAGATAAGATTATGCAAGAGCTAACATATCTTAAGGCCTGCTTATAACTTTGATTATTGGGATTTTATTTTGTAATTATAACCTGTTGACTACCTAATATAAATTTGTAGCAATACATTGTACAAAGATATGATCAATAGAGAAATACTTTTCTCCATTCTTTACATAGTATTAAAGCCAATCCTAATTATTTTTATTAAGTCTCCATTCTTCCCAATGAGTATAAGTAAGGTTCTTTTATTCTTCTTCACTTCGGTTATATCCAAAATAGTAGTGCTTTGAAATTTTTGGGGTCACTCGTTCCATATAACCTTGTAATCTCACAATCGACACCATTGGGAGCATCAATAAGCAATTGACTTGCACATAAGCCTGGTCACTAAAAGTCCTACATATAAGCCTCATACACCACCTAAAAATTCTATCTCTTGCCCACACATTGGCATATAGCAATGCATGTGGCGAACTTATACCCTTTAGTTAGCTTCTCCAACATCACTGATGATTGTTTCATGTGAATTTGTGTTTTAATTGCAAGTGCATAGTATAGTTATAGCTAATACTAGCAAATATAGGTTAATCTCACAAAGATTATAAGTACTAATAATAACTCTTTTCCTACTATCTAAATACCAATTAAAGTGATATCTATGAATTAGATTTAAAATAAAAGGAAATGAACTAAGGATAAGTCAACAAAATCAAATATACTAGAATGGAAAAATAATGAAGAATTAACCAATAAAAGAATAGTATCTAGAATTCAATTCCCCCTAAGACCTCTCATGCAATCATGATATTACTAATCAATTTAATCTAAAGTTCACTGGATCGTAAAAATTTGTCAGTTATGCTAATATCTTTTTCAAGAATATTAGCACCTAATTCTAGTTTAAATAATTGAAAGTTTTCTAATTAAAACTCTTAGAATTGCTTTAATTGATTTATGAATTTCACTAATTTTGTTTGACCCTAATTCGAAAGATTTATGCTAACCTATCTCTAAGTTTGCATGCACCTTTCAATTATACTATTTCTATTTATACATTGGATTTCTTAATCTCAATTGTATTGGATCATATGGAATCAAAATGCTAGAAATATTAATTCAAGAATAAATAAAAAACAAAATTGAATTTCAATGAAACTAAAGAATAAATTACATTAAATAAAGTCACTACAATATCCATTTCGAGATTCATCTAACCTAGATACCAAAATAAATTTAGCTCATAATGATTGAAAATAAAACATCAAAACTAAAGAAAAAGTTGAAAATCAAGGATGGCATGATTGAAATCCCTTAAATCTCTAAAAAGATCACTCTAGATTGACAAAAATCTGCTCCAAGGTCTTGGTTGTTTCTTATGTTTGGTGATGTTCTAAGGTTTTTCCTTATATTTTTCAAACTTCTCCTCTCTTTAATCACTAAGTGTTAACTTTTAAAATATAGAATTCAAATTCTAGAGAATATATAGGCATTAATCTGGGTGCGTTGATGGCTGTGTTCTCTAAATAGATGTGTAAAGCTTTCTAGAAGGCATGTACTACCAACATGGCCTTCTTATTGGCTAACACAAGTTTGTTTCTAGCCAACATGGGAGTGTTGGAAATACTCAACATGCCTCTAAACTCTCTAATATGGCCATGTACATTGTCATTGATTAACGATTATTTGACTATATTTATATACCCATAGTTAATATGTTTTGCTTAATATTTAATGGTTTGATAGTATTTTTGGTACTTAATTTGCTTAAAGTGTTTTTATAGGCAATAATTTCCTTTAAGAACTAAAAGGGGAAGAATACAGATGAAATATAAGCCATTTAGAGATATATGACTGTGTGCAATGATTGCGTAAGTCTTTGTAAATTTATGAAAAATTGAAAATATTGTTTTTAGCCACGTATGTTACCCGTATAAGCTACTTTTCCCATGTAAAATCTCAAATTTAAGTGTTTTTGGAGATACACAATTGTATATCCCAAAAACCTTAGTTTTTACTATAAAGGAAGTTATCAAAGGCAGACAAGAATGAGTTAAGTTTAGGAGCGTTTTTGAGTCGTAAAAAACAAAAAGAAGAGTTAATTCTGAATAGAGGATGAGGAAAACACAAATATTACGTCACATGATCATCAGAGAGCATCATTCCATCCAAATTGTAAGAAGATTCAATAGAGAAAAAGGGAGACTTAGAATATGTTTTCTTTGATTTCTAGTTGTTTTTCTAAATATGGTTTTGTTTTCTATATGTAGAAATAAAATGGTTTAGTGCCTAGGTGTAACAAACCCTAAGTCATAATGACAATATGATTTAATCTTTTGTTTAATGCAATTTTATTAGTTGAATTATTGTGATTGAATTTGCATTATATTCTTGAACTAATATATTTGAAATATTAAATCATTATCTGATTTCATATGATTGAGATTGAGAAATCCTTTTATGTGAATAGATCTACCATAATTGAAAGTAGTGCATACAAACTTAGAGATAAGTTGACATAAGTCCTCTGGATTAATGTCGAACCTAATAGTGAAATTCATCAACAAATAATGCAATATAAGGGGTTTTAACTAGAAAGAGATTTCAGTAAATCAACTAAGTAGACTCGTGAAGGAGCATCATCTTTATACAAGAAACCAATTGTCCATTTTGATCAGCTAGCTGAAATTTATGCAAAAGATAGAGTAATAGGAAATAGCGCTCAAGGTCCAAGTGAAGAACGTATAAAAGGAAATGACAACAATATTGAAACATGTTGTAATGTGAATAATGTACAGTCAACTATTGGAAATGATAAAGAATGTGTGACTCAAAACAATTCAACATCACATCTGAACATGAAAAAAAAAGAAAGTGCAAGAAGAGCATAGATCCACTTTAGACAGAAAGTTTAGAGCTATCAAATAATATAAAAAGTTTGGTTGAATCTGAACATGAATCGACTTCATCTTTAAATATATGAAAAAATCATTTACTATTTCTATAGATATTAGTAAGAAACGAACTCAAATATTTGAAGTATTGAAAGAGGATGGAGGACTTCCATCAATGGAGTTGGTTAAAGTAACAATACCGATTGGTGAAGATGATAAAAAGGTTTAGGTCTTTTTCAGTATGCCAGATGATTACAAAGTGTTGTTTACTTGACACGTACTTGAGTCATCTTAATGATCACAAGATATTATAATATCTATTTGAGAATTTAAGATTAATTAATTTATTTAGATAATACATCATTTTGATTAATTCTTATTAGGATATGATTATCAACAATGCACATTACTTTTTTAATTTATTTAATAATTAATTTATTTTATTTCATTGATTTTATATAATAAAATAAGTTCATTATGGTTTTTAATTTTATTCTTATAAGAAAGATCATACATAATTATTTAAAAATTAAAAATTTATTTAATCATTACAAATAATTTTAATTATTTATTTATTAAATATAAAATTTATAAAATATTTTAATTATTTATTTACAAAATCAATCATATAATAATTAAAGAGAAGCAAAAAATTGTCATTATCATTCTTAATATTTGATACTAAACCGTGTCCTTTGAAAATTAAGTTTCTATAATGAATGTAGTCATTTTTATGGCCAAAACCCGAATTCATGTCTAATATTGAAGAAATATTCCTATTCATTTTTAGTTAGATTTTGACTGCTTTGTTTATTAAGAGTTGTGGTTTCTTTTTCTTTTTTTTTTTGTTCTTCTTCACAATTTAAACATATAAAATAATGTTTTTATGTGATGTTCAAATACTTAATTTAAAAACATACAACGACCACATTCATTATCCTTAGGTGAGTTTGCATTAAGTTAGTTTTATATCTATAATATGACTTAAACTAGTGAGAGAGGTAAAAGACAAATATAGACTACTTTTACCGTGTTTTAACTATTCTAAAAAGTGATTCTATATGTTACACACACTACAAGAAAATTTGACTTCAGCAACCAAATTCTCAGCAACCATAGTAAAATGGTTGCTAATTATATACATTTTGCAACCAAAAATTATTTGGT